>JAKSZT010054338.1:4110364-4187479 GCA_026826555.1 Tolypeutes matacus | reverse complement strand
CCATCCATCCATCCATCCATCCATCCATCCATCCATCCATCCATCCATCTCTCCATCCCCTCACTCACTCCTCTCTGGCACTGGCTAGCCCCTTACCCACCCAGGGCCCATGGATAAGCTATGACAAGTGGCTGCAGGCGAGTCTTTCTCAGGAAGGTGCATCTTCCTGGCCCCTCCTCCTAGCCTCTCGTCCAGCTCTTGGCCTCTCACCCAGTCCTCCAGATTTCCATCCACGGCTTGTCATACCTCTGACAAATTCGAGGGCTCTCTCTCTGCCCCATGCCCTCGTAATGCCTGGCCTGCCTGCTTGTCTCTGATTTCCCATGTCTGCTGGGTCCTACAGCCCCAGGCTCTGGACAGACCTCCTTCCTGCCCCTGGGTTCAGCACCAGGGATACTCCTCAACTAGCTGGGAGGAGGGATTTGTCACATGCTTCCTGCAAGCCTACTCTATGTCATACACCTCAGGAAACTGAGGCTACAAGTGCTTTAAAGTTTCCCAAATGCCAACTAACCACACTGTCTTTCCTACCCCACAGTGGCTGTCCTTGAGAAGAGGAGCACACTCTCCATTCATCTTTGATTTTCTTATTCCCATGCAAGTCATCTCATCTCTCTGAGCCTCAGTTTGCTCCTCTGCAAAATGGGAATAAGAATCCCTACCCTCTGGGTCACAGAATTGTGACCCTGGGTGTGAGGCTTGACCTCTCAAGGTCACCTTCTGTATCAAGGATGAGATGAGCTATTCCATGGAGAGGGCTTATTGTTCCGGGAGCAGAAAGAGGGTCCTAGCACGATCAGCCATCATCGAAAAAGCCCCTGGCACTGCTGGGCATGTGTTAGGTGCTCGGTGATGGCTGTTCTTCCTCCTTGCCCTGGGGGACACAGGGAGCCACAGCAGGAGGCGATGGGAGGAGGCGGGCGTGGAAACGTTCACAGCCTCAGCTGTCCTGCTCCCCAGCCACACGGCCAAAGCTGGGCTCTGCAGAGAGCTGGCTGGCCCTCCACCCTCAGCCCGGTGACTCACACGGCCCACTGAGGATGAAGTCACTGCCGCCCAGGCCAAGAAAAGGATACATTTGTTCCCTGGGAGATGTCGACGCCGCCATGGTGAACTTGGCCTGTGAGGTCAGGGCACGGCTTTGGGCTTGTGCACACTTGGGGGAAGGCAGCAGCCAGAGCAGGGAGGGCAGTAGATGGAGACCCCATTCGGGGACCAAGGACTGGGGGGCCGAAGTGGGGAGGGCTTGTCTCTGAGAGAGTGAGGGTCTCTCCTCAGGCCAGCCTCCAGGCCTGACTGGATACGCTTTTCCTCTACCCTCCTGGTGAGGCGTGTCCCCACCTCTGCCTCTGCCTCAGCCACGGCTATTTCATTTATGCAATAGGCATGCTGCGCTCAGTTCCTTCCCATGGAAGGTAGACATAACAGTGTTGGATGAGGCCCTTGACACATAATCCCGAGTCCAGCTCTCCTTCCCCTTTGCTGGGTCTCCCTGCCCTTTTGTCCATCTTCCACTCATTGCCTTCCAGATGGTTCTAACAGCCAAGGTGCACCCCATGGCTCCCCAACACTTACCCCCAAGGAGAAAGGCCAACCTCAAGGCCCTCTTTGCCTGGAACTTCGGGACACTCCTCAGAGGACCCCGCTCCAGCCACATCCCCCAGCCCTCCCAGGACTCCAAGCTGGACTAGGAATTATCCACATCTGTGCGGCTGCTTCTCCGTGTACCCTGAAGATCTGCTTTCCACATTGCCCTGGTCCCATGGACCGCCGCGCCCAGGCTCTCGCACCCTTGGATGGGTGTGGCCAAGACCAGAGGGCAGAGGAGAGAGGGGTCAGGGCAGTTACTGCCCTAGTTGCCTCTTCCCCTGAGCTGCACCCCTTGCACCCACAGTGCCTGAGGGGTTGCCCTTGCCAATCAGCACTCTCTCTTTCCGGCTTCTTCTAACTGCTTCCCCCTCCCGCCCAACCTCAGGCTGAGGGCTGGGACAGTCCCCACTGTTTCCAGCCCAGCTGCACCTGCCCCTTGGATCCCTAAGCCCCACCCACACCCTGTCTGCTCCTACCCACGCAGCATTGCCCAGGAACTCTCCTGAGGGAGCCGCGTCTCCCACCAGGACCAGGTACACCACCCGCCAAGGCTGAGCTTGAAGGCCACCTCCCCCAGAAAGCCCAGCACTCATTTGCTCTTTCATCCACTCGTGCCACCTTTACTGACTGCCTACTCTGTGCCAGATCTCACTTGAGGAACCTGAAGAACAGTGGTTCCCAGCAGGACTGGTAGGAGGGGGGAAAAAGCCACTACCAAGTAAGTGAAGAAAGATGAACTCCAAGAGTTGCAGGATAAAGAAACCGGGTGATTTCTGGTGGTGATCACTTCCCTGGGCTTCCGCTCCTCCCCAGGAGTTAGCTTTTCCTCACCCACCTTCTCTCCCATTCCCCCCCACCGCCACCCCCCGACCTGTCCTACAATCCAGGTACAGGCCCATGGTGACCTCCCAGCCTGAGACTAGGTGGCGGAGCTCAAGTCAGCCAGCTGACCCGACTCTCCTGTTTACGCGGCATGTGCCTGCGTCTCTCTCCCGTGCTGCTCTGCGAGCCCGTGTGAGGTGGGTGTTAGGGATGGGTTGGAGAGCAGAGCCAGGCAGCTTTGTACCTTGCACTCATCACCTGAAACAGCCTTCAAAATAACCCTGTGACGTAGCCCTGATTATCCCCCTTTGACAAGTGAGCAAACCAAGGGTCTGAGAGTCGTTTATATTTAAACACAGCTCTGCCTGTCTTGACTCCAAACCCAAGCTCCTTCTCCTGTTTCAGGCTGAGAACAGAATAAGCTACCTGAAATTAATCTTCACGGCCCTCCAGGGGTGCCCAGGACAGCACTGGGCTCAAGCAGGAGGTCGACACCCAGGCTGTGTTGGCTGAACTTCCAGACGCTCCACCACTCTGTTTAGCAACCCTGCCTGGTGAGGAGGGGGCGCTGGGAGGGCCCTGTTTTCCAGATGGCAGATGAGAGTCGGGTCACATGGGGCCATGGGTGGGCCCTCAGCCTCCCCGGGTAGCTGGCTGATGTGAGTTCTGCCCCTCGTGGGGCAGCAGAGACTCACTGCTGACTTTGGGGTGGGGACTGGAGAAGTAGCCAGAGAAGAACTTCCCAGAGTCCCTCTTGGATGGGGTCCCAGCTGCCCGACAGAGAGTCCAGGACCTCTCTTTGCCGACTCTGTGAAGAGGCTGGGAGGGGGTGGTGACAGAAGCAGGGACCAGGGTGGTGGCAGGGGAGGTGGGGAGGGCTGTGATTAGATTCTGGAAATAGTCTGAAAGTAGAATTGGTAGGATTTGCTAATGGGTAAGATGGTGGGTTGAGAGAGAAAGAGGTTTTGAGGATGTCACAAGAGTTTCTAGCTGCAGAAAGGATGGAGGCCTTGATGAAGATGATGGAGAGGGCTTGGGGAGGAGCAGGTTTGGGGAAAGGAACAGCAGGGAAGCAGACTGGGTATAAAACAGAGTGGTGGGAATTACGCTCTTTTCAAGGGAACAACTGCTGCTGACGGTTGCCTGGAAGAAATGAGGGTTCTGAGTTTTTAGAAGTCAGAAATCCAGATTTTTACATAAAAGCACTTGATTTTCATAATTTGGCAATAAATTCAAATGTGAAATGCCATGTGGGCTAATCCTAAGCAGGCCAAAAAAAAGCTTATCCGTGGGGGATCTGGCCCACAGGCCACCCCTTGGACTCTTTGCTCCTTGACACCCTTGAAGACTTGCTTGGTTGTCACTTCCCCCAGGAAGCCATCTCTGATTGCTCCAAGCTCCAGAGATGCTTCTGGCCCCTCACAGCCCCTGGAGGCCTGAAAACACCAGACTAGGAGTGACTGGAGTTAGGGGTGGGGAGGATTACCATGTTTGTGCATCAGTTTTTCAAAGCCCCAGTGTAGGATTGGGCTCAGAGGAAGAGTTGATGAATGAGTGAATGTTGAATAAATGAACAGTTCTCTCCGTTGGTCCCTCTGTTTTCCTTTTGTGCAGATGAAGAAACTGAGGCTCCGAGAAGGGATGTGGCCTGTCCAGGACTGGATCTGGGGCCAGAGCCTCGGCCTCACCCAGCCCAGTTTGTTAGCTGCCCCAGAGGCCTGCGTAGGGGGTAGGGTGGGGTGGGGCAGGAAGCCTGAAGACAATTGTAAAATCTTATCAACTTTTGTCACTGGAGGGATAAACAGGATCCCAAGCAGCTCCTGAGGGTCTGGGTGGAGTCAGGTCCGGGGATGTCTCTCCAGGAACCTGCTAAAGTGGCCTTTTTTTTTAAAGATTTTTTTAATTTATTCATTTATCCCCCCCTTGCCGCCTGCGCTCGCTGGGTCAACCAACCACGCCGTGTGGGCGGGCTTGCCTTCACCAGGAGGCCCTGGGAACCGAACCCGGGGCCTCCCATATGGTAAACGGGAGCCCCACTGATTGAGCCACAGCCGCTTCCCTAAAGTGGCCCTTGACTGGGTTCAGGGCAGAGCCAGACCCTACAACTGGGCACCACTGCCAGGGATCTCGCTGGGATTTGAACCTAGGCAGTTCTGCCCCCAAACACACACTACAACCTCTAGGCAACACAGCTTTTCAACTCTGGCATGGAAGTCCTTCTTGAGGTCTAACCCAAATCCCTTTTGTTGCAGGGGGTGCCCATTCCCTAGTTCCTTCTTAAGTAAAGGGGAAAAGCTGCTCTCTTTTACACCGACCCCCTCCCACCCCACACCAAGAGGTCTAATTTCTTTAGCCCCTGGGTCTCTCAGATCCCTGGGTCCTGCTATGCAGGTTATTCCCCTTGAATGTGTGTGATTGTATGTGTGTGTGTATGTGTGTGTGTTTCTCACACACAAAATCCCTCCAAGAGGACGCCCCTGGGCCAGGCCCTGTTATTTTTGCCCTGAGCATGACTTGTACTCCTCACCAGCCATCCCCTCCTCTCTTTACATCCAGGGCCCCAAGGACTGTTTCCCCACACCCAGACCCACCCAGGCCAGCCCCTGCCTGAATATCCATCCACAGACAGTTCCCAGCTCCATCCTCCTCTCCTCCCGGCCCCTGCCACTCTATGAAGCGTATTCCCTCGGTAGACTGCTCTATTATTTTTCAATATTCTCTTTTAAAACCAACTGGCTTAAAAAGCTTGGATCTGTCTTTTCGAGCTCTAACTCTTAGTTAACAGGAAATATGGGGGACAGAGGACAACATTAAACACCTTGGGGAGGCAAACAGCCAAATCCTGAATATGGGATGGGTTCGTTCAGCAAATAAAATGGCAAGGGAAAAAAAAAAAGGGGGGAATCTCTAGCTAGAAGGAGACAGAAGAGACACGTTCAACGCCTGGTCTTGTTAGGATCCTGATTTGAACAAATTAACTGTACAAAGACATCTTTGGATGGGAGGCGGCTGTGGCTCAATCAGTGGGGCTCCCGTTTGCCATGTGGGGGGGCCCCGGGTTCGGTTCCCGGGACCTCCTGGTGGGGGCGGGCCCGCCTGCGTGGCGTGGTTGGCTGACCCAGCGAGCACAGGCGGCAGGGGGAGGATAAATGAATAAATAAATAAAATCTTTAAAAAAAAAAAAAAAAAAAAAAGACATCTTTGGAGACCATTTGGGAAGACTGAAGGAGAAACACTGCGGGGGGCGGGGTGAGTGGAAGAAAGATGAAACACGGCAGGCAGAACAATGTTCTCGGGGTAGGTGGCTGTGGATTCACTGCTGGACCCTGAAGTTCACGTTCACTGGGCCATTTCTCTGCTATCGAGTATGTTTCAAGTTCCAACAATAAAAAGTTTAAAGAAAGGAATGCACAAAATGTTAAATTTACTGGGTCCTCTCCCTGCCCCGGAACACATTTATTTTCAAAGGAAACTTTATATCATGCCCTCACGTGGAAAACTAGTATCACTTGCTGTAAGTAGAAGGCTACCATGAAAACAAGGCAACGTTATTCAATTTCATGCAGATACTGTTTCCTGCCAAAGGTTCTGGGCTTAGAAACCTGTCCTGCATTTGTTAAAAAGAAGGCCTGGAAGAGAATCGAGCTCTCTCTCACCACTGGTTTACTGTTCTGGGAACACTGGCCGGCAGGGTAAGGTCCACAAAATATGTTTCCTCACCTTTTGCTTTTCCTGTCACTTTCTGGCTGGTAGATTCGTGAGCGCCTGCCTGGCCCTCCACCCCCTGGAGCAGAGACGGGTTCTGGTAGGTTTCTTTTAGAGCCTCTGCAGAAGCTGTGGGCTTTCTGCAGAAGCTGTGGGCTTTCTGCATCACAAAATCCCAAAGCTTTAGGGCTGGGGGCATGAGTGGAAGGGGAAAGCCTTCAAGCTCATCCATGTCTCCAGGGTACAGAAGAAGAGACTGAGGCCCAAGTGGAGCAGGGGACTGCCCAAGCTCACCTGGCAAGTCTGTGCAAAAACCAGGAAGAACTGGACTTGAGTTGGCTGATCTCTAGCCCTATGATCATCCAAACTTTCACTTGGTCAATGGATATTTATTGAATGCCTACTGTATGCCAGGCAATGATCTAGGTTCCAGGGACAGGGGTGAACAGGACAAACAATGTCTTATGGAACTGACTTTTGGAGGGTGGGGTGGGGATGGAGGAGACAAATACTAAACTAATGAATGAGATAATTTCCATTGGTGATGAGTCCCAGGTAGACAGCAGGACTGGGTGTTGTGAAATATGGTACTCAGGGGGAGGGCGGTGCTGTGCTGGGCAAGGTAATGAAGAAAGACCTCCTGGCGACAGAGCTGGTCAAGCCAAGCCCAAAGGGTCATAAAGTGGGCAGAAGAGACACCTGGGAGCAGAGGGCTCCAGCTGAAGCAAGAGCGGAGACGTGGGCCACCAGCCCTCAGCCATGCCTGGTTCCTTTTTAAACTTGATATTTTGACATAAATTCAGCCTGAGAGAAAAGCTGCAAAAAGAACACAAAGAACTGCATCTACCTTTTACCCAGATTCCCCACCTGTTAATATTTTATGCCCTTTTCTTGATCATATGCTCTCTCTCTCTCTCCACACACGTGCACACACACACACTTTTTTTCCAGAATCTTTGAGAGTAAGTTGCTCCCCCCGCTAGCTCCTAATATAGCCATATGTCTTTCCTAAAATCCAAGCCCATCTACTTACATAATCACAGCACAGTTTTCAAAATCAGGATCTGAACGTTGACTCAGAGCTACTACCCAATCCCCAGATCTCTTCAGCGTCTGCCAGCTGACCCAGCGATGCCCTCTATGGCAAAACAACCCCTGAATGTGAAGCTTCCCATACAACGATCCAGAGGGAAATGCTTTCTCAGGACGGTCTTCAAGGAGAAAGCCCAGCCTGGCCCTTGGGAAGTGGCTATCGGGACTGGCATGGGTGTGTGGGGGGGGTATTGGACTGCTGTGACTTTTCTGAGCCTGTAGGACATGGACAGGCCAGTCCTGGCCAGCCCCAGCGCTGTGCAGGACCATGTGGTATCTGGTGCAAAAGGAAAACCCAAATATCCTCTCAAATGTTGAACCAAGTGGAAAAAGTTAATGAAACCTTTACAATGAAAAAAAAATAAAAGACGATTCTATCCAAAGCCCCACATCCCTGATGTGTTCCCTATCACCGTCCATCCTCCTGATGGGGTGTACGGCAGCCACGGGACCCAGATACCGTGGGCCGATTGGAAACTTCTGTTTCCATTGCACAGGAACACGGGATTATAAACAAACGACAGCCTGTCTTTATTTAAAATCTTGATATTCTGTTTACCGATGCCTGAGTTTTTTGGCGCCCCCTGAAATTTTGTGACCGAGGTGGATGCCTCACCAGCCTCACCCTAACCGTGGCCATGGCCAGTGACACCAGACACCAGACACCTGGGCTCTGCTGAGCTGTCACATGCTTACATCCTTCTTGCTTGACAGAGTCTCATAAAAAAAACCATGAATGGGTCTTTAGACCCATTTTACAGATGAGGATGGAGAAGCTCCAGCAGGGGAAGGGATGCCCCTCAGAAGCCTTCATGCCCAGGTCTTTTCTCCATTGAGTTGGCCTGGCATTTGGAGCCCCTCAGGTGGGCAGACTGACCTGTCCAACCATTAACTGGTGAGAAATAGCCAGGGTGCAAACAGTCACTCAAGTCGGATTAATCTCACATGCCAAAGTCTAGCAATTACCAAAGGCAAAAACTATTTGTTGAAAGGAACCCAGTACTGTCTTAAAAATCAAAGAGATTGTGGTAACACAAAAACTACATAAAATTTCCCCACTTTAACCACTTTCAACAATACAATTCACAATACTGTGCCACAACCAACAACATCCATTAGCAAAACTTTTCCATGGTCCCAAACAGAAACTCTGCACCCATCAAGCATTCACTCTCCCCCCGCCCCCCAATAATGTCTTAACCCAGCAAGAGTGATCCTCTGAAAGAAAGCTCCATGCTCTTAACACCCCTCTCCCCCAACCCTCTCGCCACCAGACGGAGCTTGCTAGAAGATAGAAGGCCACCAGTGCAGGAGCAGTTGCCATACTCCAAGGGCTGAGCTGGCCCCGATCCCAGCCCACACCTGTCATGCTGGCTTCAGGTGCCTTCCACCTGAGCCTAAGAAGAGCATGGGGATGGAGGGACGGCAGGCCAGGTCCAACAGGAGGAGAGCCGCGTCCTCTCTCCAAGCTGCAGCTGGGTTCTTGCTGGGGAGGCTTGATCCCTGATCCTGTGTTGTCCTCCTAAGGTCCAACTTTGCAGGGTCCCTGATGATCTGGTGGTGTGTTTCTCACCTACGCCCCCTTCTGGGTCTAGTTCCAGACCAGCAGAAGGGCCAGATCTCAGCTGGATGTTACTCACAGAGATTACAGGTTGTTCTGCACTGCCTAGAATGCAGCCCCCTTCCTGACAGTCCCTGTGGTAGTTTGCGACTGTATGGACCCCAGAAGATCCTGTCCCTAGAGCTAATCCACTCCTGTGGGTGTGAACCTATTGTGGGACCTACTGGGTTACAGCGGTAAGGCGTGACCCAGGGTGGGTCTTCGTCCTCTTACTGGAATCCTTCATAAACAGGATGAATAAGGAGAGAAAGACACAAAGAAACCCCCAGAAACCGAAAGAGAAAGCCCCGGAAGCCAGAAGCTGAAATCAATGGAACGCAGAAGCTGAGAGAAAGCCATGAAGCCAGGAGCTGTGGGCAACAAAGCCTGGAGGAGAAGGAACACGCTGGCTGGCAGATGCCGCCACGTGCCCTGCCACATGACAGAGGCATCCAGGATCGCCAGCAGCCGGTCTTCAGGGAGAAGGAGTCACCTGATGAAGCCTTGATTTGGACATTTTCATGGCCTCAGAACTGTAAGCTTATAAGTTCATAAATCCCCATTGTAAAAGCCAACCCCATTTCTGGTATTTTGCTTTCAGCAGCTTTGAGCAAACTGAGTCTCCCAACGTCCCCAGGGGACTGACTTCTCCCCCACGGAGTGCAATGCAGGTCAGGTGCAAATTCAGAGTCTGGGTTGCCTGTGGAAGCTCAGGGGGTCCCTGGAGGCTCCTTCCTCCAGACCTTCCTATAGAGCTGACCCACTGCAGCAAAGAGGCAGGACACAACCCAGGCTCAGCCAATCAGACCCTCTCCTGAGACTTTCTACCTTGAGTGTAGGCACAAAGCTGCGAGCGCCCAACAGCTGTGAGCCTGCGCCGGGGCCGGTGCCAGTTACAGAGTGGTTGCCCTAGCTGCCCGGTTCTTCCTCTGGGTCTCAGTTCACTTCTCCAGCTTCCTGGCGATCTTCCAAACTCCCAAGAACAGCTCAGTCAATTCCCGTTTTGCTCTAGTTGGTCAGAGGTGGTTTTTGCAGTTCACAACCCAAGACCCGTTCTGTTATGGCACGTCACACGCTACAGTTTTCACGTTTTTCTCGCGTCTTTTCTGCCTAGAGCACCGCTTTCCCTCTGTCCAGCTGGAAAATCCTCCCCATCCTTAAGACCCATCCCCAGCTCTACAACTCTGAGAATCCTTTCCAGCTTTCCTGGTTGAAAGGATTATTTCCCCCTCTTAAATAACCACCGCACCTTGTCTGAACTTACTTCATGTATAAGGAAAACACAACCCCCCATTTATTGAGCACCGACTGTGTGCCAGACCCATCACACGGGTCAGCTTATTTGATGTTTCCTAGAAACGTTGCGGGGTGGGCATCCTTACCCACCCCATTTTAGCTAAGAAAACCATGGATCAGAGGGGAGAAATGATTTGCAATGGAAGACCGTATTTCCCCAAATTGTCACGCACTCTATCAGAACCTCACTGCACCCCAGCAAGAGGTGGAGCCTAAGTTCCCTCCCCTGGAAACTGGGCAGGACCCTGTGACTGTCTCAATGAAGAGACTGCAGCAGAATGATGTTGGGTGACTTCCCAGGGTGGGTGGTAAAAGGTGACACGGTTTCCACTCAGCTCTCTCTCTCGCTTAGGTCGCTTCTCCATGGAACACAGCTACCGCGCTGTGAGGCAGCACTGGAGAGGCTCAGTGTCAGGGTTTAGAACCAGCAGTGCCAGCTGAGGTCTCGGTTAGCAGCCAGCATCAAATGTGAGATGTGTGAGTGAGCGAGTGAGTGAGTCTTCTGATGAATCCAGGCCCCCACTCTTATGGAAGCCCTGGGTGATGCCCCAAAGAGCAGAAAAAGGAGCTATCACTGTTAAGTCCTGCTCAAATTGCAGATCCATTGGGGGGGAAATAGATGTTGGCGTTGTTTTGAGCCACTAACATTTGGGGCCATTTGTTATGCAGCTATAGCAACTGGCTGTTACACAGTCATAGCAACTGGAAGAGTGACACGGAGCCAGGAAGTATTAATTAGTGTGGTTAATAAGCGAAGCAGTATAGCTTAGTGGAGTCGATTGCCTCGGTTGGATCAATCATGTTCTATCTCTGTGACCTTAAGCAAGTCTCAGTTTCCCTGTCTGAAACATGGAGGGAAATATTAGTATTTATTTCCCAAGGATGCTGTGAGGATTAACTGAGAAGCCACGTGTACAGAATTTAGCACAAAGAAGCACTCAATGAAAGTGAGTTATACTCATAATAATTATGAATAATGGGAAAGTCCACACTGGATTTCCAGTCAGCCTGACTTCACAGCCTATGCAGTGTCCTCAAGTTACAATATCTCCTGGGTGCTCCCTGCTGAGCCACTCCCCCCAGACTGAATTTCCCCAGCCATATCAGGCCTCGGCCCTCCGTGTGTGCCGACGGTATGCAGGAGCTGGGTGCTTGGAACTGCCAGTCCACTGAGCCCATGGACTTCACTGGCTGCTTTGGGAGCTCTTTCCAAAGTGAGTTTCTCTATGCTGTGTCCTAGGCACACCTGGCTTCAGTTATTCCCAACAGAAGGGGTCTGTGAAATCCATCCCTCAGGACATAAGCCAACAACTGGTACGATCTGAGTTCATCCTACATCGGTAACCAGACCCAGCCTCCACACCATACAAAATCAGCAGGTTGGGCCAGAGAACACACAGACTCAGGCACCTCGAAAACTCATTCGGACGGCAGGGGAAGGTTTACAACGAAGGACCTGGAATTACGCAGGCTGAGGGAACAGCATACACGTGTCTCACCCTCTACTCCAGTATGTTTGTCCTTCTCTCCTTTTGGCGTTAAAACTATCATCTGGCTTTTAATACTGAGTGTAGGCAAGTATGTGGAGACATGAGAAGTGTCGTCCACTACCAGTGAGGATGTACTTGAAATGGCCACGTTGGAGAGCAATTTTGGAAAGCTCGGTAAAGTTGAAAGTACTCTTACATCACACTGGTAAAACCCCTACAGGAACCCCCTCCTGTACTCGCAAGAATGCTCACTGCAGCCCTGTGTGTAATATCGAACAATTGGAAACCACTGATACACACTCAGCAGGAACACCATTTCTCACGCAGGGGCCTCCTTGTACAATGGAATACCGTCCATCGATGAAAATGAACGAATGCATGAGAACGATACACAGCAACGCTGAGAAACTGAACGATACAATGTGGAGTGGAAAAAGCAAGCGGCAGAGGATGATACCACGTATCTAAAGTTTAAAAATATGGCAAGCAATCTTCAGGGTTAGCAAAATTAGAAAAATGTGCATGGGAGACAGAAGCCCCAAATCGTGGGTATCATTTCCATTTAGCCCTGGGGGAGTGCGGATGGGGGAAGATTTGAGGGGCACCCCCAGGGGTCACCCACTGCGTGTGTAGCAGTTGATTTCTGAAGCTGGGCAATGAGCCTGCTGCTCTCTCCATTTTCTGAGCACCTGAACTCTTTCCTTAATGAAAGGAGCCTGAGGTCTGTCAGGCACTGGGGTGCAAGAGGGGGTCCACAATGATCTCAGGATCAAAGCTAAGGGGCTGAGGAGTGGTCATCCCTAGAGGCAGAAGGCAGAGGGCAGTGCTCTGGGAACATTTCTTTCCGTTTTCTAGTTGAAATAAGCAGCTCGGCTCCTCCCCTAGCCCCAGCCTCTGGCAGAGCACCAAGATTATTTTACATTAATTTAAGCTCACTAATGAAGAATAATTAACAGCTTCAAGGGAACCCTGTGTTTAGAAGTGGTTAATTATGCATTGTCTGCAAAACACCCCTTTCATACTCTTAAGTTTTGGGTCACTGTTTTAAACAACGGAATATGGTATCAGGGGAAAAAAGCCAAGTGGTTCCCTTTGCCAAGCCTTCCCAAAGGAGGATCTGTTTGGGCAACAAGGGCCAATATTTCCTAAGCACCTACTAAAGGTGATGCATTAAAGCACTTTCCAGGCATTTCACCCTATAAATCCCCTATAAGAACCTGAGTAGTGGTCTTAGTCCCCCACCCCCATTTTACAGAGGTGCAAACTGAGGCTTGGAGGGAAAATGACTTTCCTAAGCACTGGGCCAGGGTGAGGTCTGACCATAAAGCCAGAGTTCTCCCACCTGGCTGATAAGTCACTATTATTTACGGCCAGTCACTGCATGAAAGGGGATCGACCCCAGCTGCCAGGGTGTGCAGTCGGAGTTCCTCAGGCCAACAGTGTGCAGACTCTGCAGCCGGACCTCTGCTGACCACCCACGTGCCTTTGGGCAAGCTACTTCTCCTCTCTGTGCCTCGGTTTCTTTACCTGGAAAATGGGATGTTGCCTGCTTTTCAGGGGGGGCATGGAGTCGGTGTGTGTAAAGCACTTGGCCCGGTGCTTCACATGTGGTGAGTGCTCTGTCAACAACAGCATTCTCATCGCCTTCTTTTCAAGCCTCATCCCCTGGATGCAGACCTACTGCTTCCAGCCTTGCCTCTGACCATTTCCAAACAGTGTCAGGCTCAGTTCTACCTCCCCACATTTGTTCGTATTGTGCTATCCGCCTGCACTTCCCTTTCTGGAAATAATCCTACTCCTACATAAGGCCCAGTTCGGATGCTACCTCCTACAGGAAGCCTTCCATGATTTCTCTGATATGGCCTCCTTCCTGCCATTGGCATCTTAGTGCCACCTCTATTTATTGCCCATTCTTCACTTTCGGGACATGTTGATGAATCCTTTCCCCCTTCTAGAGCTCTTTGAGGACTACATCCCATTTGTACTTTGGCCCACACCAGGGGATTGAGAAAAGAATACATACTAGGAGTAAGAAAGGTCCACAGTGGGACCAGAGCACGGGGGAAAGTGGGAAACTCTCACTGGGTCCACCTGGAGGCTGAGTCAGGGCCTCTCAAACTTGAACCATGCCATTCCTCAGGGTGTGACTCTGGCTTGCCACTCTCTCCCTATGATCCTTCAAGGGCTCCCCACTGATGGCAGGACAAAGCCCAGCTCCTGGACTTCCAGCACCCCCAACCCTCCACTGCTGCCTCCCCCTCCCAGCTTCATGGGCCTCTCACCACCACCTGAAGTCACCCTTCCCTTTCAAAGCCTCTGGGTATTTCCCACTCTTTTCCTTCTGTCTGGATCACACTTCCTCTCCTCTGCCCAGCAAACTCCTCCAGATACATTAAGGTCCGGTCCAGCTGTCACCTCCTCCAGGAAGCCTCAAGTGAGACATGACTGCTCCTTCCTCCCCACGCCCCGTCGCCGTTCATTCTGGGAGGGTTCTCACTGCGACTCTTAGCTTGTGAACCTGAATCCTTGTTGGCAGAGCCATATCTCCTACTTTCCTGCCTCCCCCCAAGATCCTGGCAGGCTGCTTGGCCTGAAGCTGGGATCACTCAAAAGATATTCAGACTTGGAACAAGAGAGACCCGGGTTCGAGTTCTGCAGCCACACTCGCTAGGTGGCATGCCCTTCCATCTCATGCTGTTCATCCAGACGAAGCGGTTTAAACACCTCCTTGGCAGATGGGGCGAGGATTCACAACAACGTATACTGCACCCTGTAGTGGATGCTTACAAACGGTGGTGGATTGAATCTCGTCCTCCACAAAGACAGGTTCCCATTCTAACCCCCGGTCCTGTGAGTGTGAACTCATTTGTAAATAGGGTCTTTCAAAGATGATGCTTAAGATAAGGCCAAACCCAACCAGAGAGGGCCTTCATCCAGCATCACCGGAGTCCTGGAAAGCAGAGGAAATTAGGACACGGAAGTGGAAGCCGCAGGAGGAAAGAGAAGGAGACCTGACCATAGAATGGAGGTGGACATTGGGTTATGGGTTGCTGGCAAGCCACCAGCAGGATGCTGCAGACTTCAGAGAAGGCATGGCCCTGCCGACACCTTGATTTTGGACTTCAAGCCTCCAGGACTGGGAGATAATAAATTCCTGTTATTTAAACCAACTCAGCTGCAGTATTTGTTACAGTAGCCCTAGCAAACTGAGATGCTAACTAACAGTGAGAGTTGTTCCCAGGTGTCCAGGACAGGCTTGCCCTGCAGTTATCTGCACAAACTCACTGAGGGCAAGGGCCAAAGGACTCAGACGCCTGCAGACCCCATCCCACGCTCCGATGTGGCCGATGCTAATCAGATGCAGAATTGGGCCTCCCTCCTCCCCTGGCACCCGTCCAAGAGTGAGGACTTCCTTTCTGAGGCGGCCGTGAGATCCCTGGTGTCGCCCCCTTTAGAGAAAGCCCACTGGACAAGGACAGAAAAGCTCCCGCCACTTTCCCAGAATCGATCGCATGCTAATGGCCAAGGACTTCACAGAGTGTGAAATCAGGAAAAACTAATTTCCTCAGAAGAGCCGGAATAACTCCCCCCTCTGAGGTCTTCAATTACACACCATTGAATGCAACCACGGCGGCAGCTCTGTGATGCCTTCCTGTTGGCTGAGCCCGGGTGTTTCTTGGCGGAGGTGCCCAAGTGGGCAGAACACACACCTGGAAGGTGTGTCAGGACGTGTTAGCATGCAGGCATGTGGTGGCTGCAGCCTGTACCCCCTTCAGGAGCAGTCCCCAAATCCCACTCCACACCAAAAGTCAGATGTCACCAAAGCCAAATTCCTAAAGGTGGGGAAACTGGAACTCAGAGAGAGAAAGAAACTTGCTCATAGTCACACAGCACATGAGAGGACTTGAATTCCGGTCTCCTGACCTCCAGACCAGGAGTTGCCCAGATCTGGCTCCCCAAATAGGTCTCCAACCCATGCTTGGGACAGAGGCAGTCAAAACCCATTAGTCCCAAGCCGCCTATGACCTGCTCGGGGCTGACCCCAGCAGCAAGGAACAATGAAGCCAGCGCTTGGCAACAGAGCACTCCACACTGACCACTCCTTTGCAGAAATCCTAAGTCTCAGGGCTGCAGGGAGAGGAGGGGTACAATTAGGCCAAGTTGTAAAGTACCCAGCAACCAAGGTTCTCTGCCAGTGGTGGGGACCCTGGGCCAAGATGAGAGAGCCCTCAAGCTGGGCAGGCTCGGGCTGAACTGTCCCCTGTGGCCCCAGTGGCAAAGTTCCTCCCCAGAGAGTCGACATACCTTTTATAGACTCCGTGCAGCGGCTGCAGACACAGGAACTGCCAGTAATCCAGGCAAAAGGCCTTGAACTTGAGCATTTTTGCCTTTTGCTGGACCACTGCAGCGTCTCCACGGAGACCCCAAGCAGGGTTGGTATGGGAGCCACGGAACCGGCCACTCCAGCTCTGGGCCCTGCCACGGCGTTGCCCGCTCACATGGCTCAGCCCTGCCCGGCCCAGCTCGCACAGTCCACGTCGCCGATACAAAGAGCGGCGAGCACAAAAGCCTAGGAGCTCACTGGCGCGGCTCGCCGAGTCAATCGCGTGCTTCTGCTTCTTCTGGTGGCTGGTGCTTCCTGGGGCTCACAGAGGCAGCCCTGGCCGTGCTGGCTTGTGGGGTCCCCCAGTCTGTCATCTTGGGGGGTGGGGGGGTGTGTCCTGAGATGCTAGGGGTCCTGACGGCAGTCCTGCAAGGCTGTCCTTCCAGCCAGGCCCCCAGCCAGCGGGGCTCCCGGTGGCCAGGCAGCACCTGGCTGGACAGCCGTCCCCCCTGCCCGCTGGGCCTGGCCTGGCTGAGGCCAGGGGAGACGTCGGGGTCGGGGGCAAGCAGGGAGGCGGCGAAATGACAGGCGCACGCCTGCTTCGGGGGACTGGATAAATTGTGTTTGGTGGAATCTCGGTTCGGCCCCCGTGAAGTAAGCGAGAACCCCGGAGCAGCTCAGTTCTGAGAGGAAGGCCCCAGAAAGACTGACAGGCCCGCCGAGTGCCGTTGCCCGGGCAACGGGGACACACTGATAAAATCTAAAATGGAAGCTCCGTGACAGCCGCTCATTGGCTGCCAGGGAGGGGACTCCTGTCGCCAACCAGGGCAGGAGGGAGGGAGGCTGGGCTGAGGGGCTGTGGTCAGGCAGGGGGCATTGTGGAGCAGGGCTCAGCCTCCTCTCCCACTGCCCCTAAAGTTCAGAAACCATGGCCACCTGCTGGGGCCTCTGGGAATCCTGCCCAGCCCTCCCCTGCCTCCAGGTCTGTGCACTGCAGCGCCCTCCACTCAGGCCGCTTGTCCCCAAGGGGGCACCTCGAACATCACCTCCTGCCCTGACATCCGATCTGAAGAAGCCCCCGGCCCACTGCGTTCGGCCTCCTCTTTGATTTTCTTCACGGGGCCGTGCAGCAGGCTTGGGGAGGATCTTGTGCATTTGTTTACTCATTTCTTGTCTTTCTCCCCCAATGCAGCAGAAGCACCTTGAGGATGGGGATTACCTCTTCCCACCGCCCTATCCCCAGAATCATTTGTTGAAGGAATGAGGGGTCTTGGAAGAGGAGAAGGGGGGCATCTCAGGATTATTCCTGAATTGGAACGTCAAGGATCCTCCACACATGCCCCCGCCGTCTGCACAGCCCACCCTGCTTTCTTAAAACACACGGTCGCAGTACATCCTTTCCAGGAAGGCAGCCTCTCCCCCATGCCATGGGCGAGGAGGCTCAGGGAAGACCCCATCGCTGGAGGTGTTAACAGATTGAACTATGCCCCCCAAAAGATACGTTCAAGTCCTCACCCCCGCTGCTGGGATGGTGACCCTGTTTGGAAACAGGGTCTTTGAAGATGTGATTAATTAAGATGAGGCCAAAGTGGATATGGGCGGGCCAGGATACAATAGGATTGGCGGAGAGGACACACAGACAGGTAGAGGGACAGACGGGGGGCTAACGCCATGTTACGATGGAGGAAGATGCATCTACAAGCCAAGGAACCCCGAGGATTGCCAGGAAGAGGCAAGGCAAGAGTCTCCCGTACAGGTTCTGGAGGGAGCAGGACCCTGGAGACGCCTCCATTTCAGCTTCTAGCTTCCAGAGCTGGGAGAATAAAGACCTGGGGTTTTTGTTTGCTTGTTTTGTTTTTCTTTGAGCCCTCCCAGTTTGTGGTACTTTGTTCCTACAGCCCTTAGGAAACTGAGTCTAAAGGGTAGCTGACGGGGAGGTACGGTGTCCAGGGGCTGTCAGCCTCGGGTGGGAGCTGGGCAGCGTGGAGTGACCCCCTCAGGGCTGCAGGCTTCCAAGAGCAGGGGCCAGGACCCAGGGGCTTGAACCCCATCCAGGGCTTTGGCAAAGCCAAAGAACAAAGCTGCCAACCGCAGTGGGGGCATCTCCTCAGTCTGTCCCTACCAAACACGCTTCTTCTAAAGCAGTGGTCTCGACCAGTGCCGATTTTGCCACCTACCTCCCAGGGGACATTTGGCAACATCTGGAGAAAATTCTGGTTGTCACAACTGGGATGTGTGTATGTGTGTGCGCGTGTGTAAGCTACTGGCATTGAGTGGCATTTAGATGCTGCTAACCGTCTGACAATGCATAGGGCGGCCGCAGCTAGGAATTTTCTTGTCTGAAAGGCCAGGAGCACCCAGGTTGAGAACGGCTGCTCTGGCGACAATGTTCCCTGGGAATCATCCCGTCATGGATGGTGAGACCTGGAAAAGCTTTCGAATGGTTCCGTCCAACCTGCCCGCAGTGCACATCAGGCCCAGGGAGGGCAAAGGGCATGGCGGCATTGTGAGACTGGACCCAGGCCACCCCCACACTGGGGTAGGGTCCGCTGTCCAGAGGAGCCGCTTGATAACGTACAGATGAGCAAGGAGCAGGCAGGGGACAGGGTGATGGTGGCCATCTGGAAGAGCGATGGGGCTGTCTGCAGCTGCCCCGCCCCCCTCCCTGGGGCGAGGACGTTAAGCTTCCCCCTCACGCCCGCCCTGTGGCAGAGGAAGCCGGCTGTGCCTTTGAAAGGAGGCAATTACTGGCTGGGACCTTTGTTTCTGAATTCCCAGGCTGGGAAGGCGGCCTTGCTAGGACCCACGTGGGGGCCAGCCTTGCTGCACAGCACCCCCTCCCCTGGAGCTGGAGGGCCAGGTTTCTCAGAAGGGCTGAGCATGGCCTCAAGAAAGTACGGTGGTGGGAAGGGAGTAGGTGGGAGCCCTGGGCTCCGGCCCTAACACTCCTTCTAGTCTCCCGATCTCAGTCTTCCTGCTCCGTGAAGTGGGAACAGGATCCTGGCTTGGTCTGTGTCCCAAGAGGTGGCGCGGGTCAGAATGAGGACGTACATAGCGAGAAGATGGCAGGGATGAGGGAAAGGTCTCATTTAGCACTGGCCTCCTGGCTGTTCCTCAAATATCGACGACCCCAGGGCCTTTGTACTGGCTGTTTCCACCGCCAGATCTTCCCGTGGCTCCTCCCTCCCTCCCTTCAGGTTTCTGCCCTCCCTACCCACCTTCCCCCTTTACCCTGGTTTGTTTTTCTTTGTAGCACACACCACCACCTGACACATCATCTTGAAAGTCTACTTTGTCGGTTTGCTGTCTACCTCCCTCGCCTGACACGTAAACTCCGCGAAGGCAGCAGAAACTGCACGTGTTCTGTTTACAGTGGTATCCAAGTGCCTGATGCTGGCAGATACTCAGAAGATAATAGTTGACTAGAAGAGGGAGCTCAGGGTTCCTGGCTGTCTCTGCTCCGACCCCAGCTCCATCCTCCAGGGCCACCAAGCACCGCGTCAGCGGCTATGCAGTCCAGTGTGGCTGGTCATGAGGGGCGGTGGTCACTGTGGCCACTCCCTGAACCGTGACAGCCTTGCCCAGCCTGGCGAGAGCTGGACCTGGCTTTGCTGGTGAACCGAAAGGTCAAACCTGAGGGGGGGCTGGGGATTCGTTCAGCCTCCACCCTATCTCCCAAGACAAAGAGCCCTCCATTCCACAGCCTTCCCCACGCAGCCCTGCGGCCCCAAGCAGGGAGCCGGACCGACAGGGTGGACAATGCAGGTGCAGCCTCATGGCTCTCAGAAGCCCGGTGGCATCAGAGAGAGGCTTGGCAGCTTAGGGAGTTTCCTGAACCTGTGGCTGGAGCCCTGCCACAGACACCCACAAACCTGCCTGGGCCCCTGGGCTGGTCAGGCGGGTATGCTGAGCGTCCGTGAGTGTGCACACATGAGCGTGCCATCACGAATGTGCAGAAAATGGGGTGTGACTGTGGGTGTGTCTGAAGGCAAATGTGGGTCAGCCCGTTTGTAAGAGTGGGGATGCAAAGACCTGACTGCACGAGGAGCTGAGTGCATGACTGCTGGAGTTTGTATGTGCATGTGTGTGTGTGATTGGGCAGTGGCTGCAGGAGGAGCTGAGTGTGCGACTGCTGTGTGTGTGCATGTGTGTGCGATTGTGCAGTGACTGCAAGAGAGGCTGAACGTGAGGATGCTGGTGTGTGTGTGCGAGTTTGTGGTGACTGCATGAGAAACTGAGTGAGGAAATGCTGGAGACTGTGGGTGCGTGTGATTGTGTGATGGGCACGAGAAGGTGGGTCCGTGTGGGCAGGGGTGTGCTAACAGTACCAGGGCAGTGGTCATCCCCTAGATTCGGGTTCAAGCCCCAGCTCTGCCACCAGTGGGCAGTCCTGAGCAAGCGACTTCTGGGAAGTAGGCTAATGCAGTCCTGCTTCACTGAGTAGTCGTGGGCAAGTGGGACACAGTCCGCCTTCATGAAACACGTGCAATGACCACTGTATTAGTTGCACAACTAAGTATCCATGTAGGGAGGATTATATAAGTGTGAGTGTGTGTGTCCTCACAGGAGAGTCCCCCTGGGGACGTTCCAGCTCCTAGCTGGCTCAGGGAGCAGCCCCCAGCCAGCCACCCTCCTTGTCTCTTCTGCAAACCCTGGCCAGGGGGCCTAACCCCCACCCCCACCCCCATCTCTCACTGCTTAGTGCATTTCCTTTTAGGCTGGTTCACCAGCTCACTCTCCCTTCTCAGCCTCTTCTCACCTCCTCGTCCTCCAGCTCCAGCCACATCCAACCCTTTTCTGGGAGGAGCTCTGTGGCAGGTTAAATCCTGTACCCCAAAAAACACACGCTCCTAATTTTAACCCACACCCCTGTGGGTGCGAAGCCATAGCAAACAGGACCTCTTGGAAATGTTATTTTTAGACAAGGTGTGGGCAACTGGAGCAGGGTGGGTCTCAGTCCAGATTCCTGGAGGCCTTATAAAAAGAAGGAACTGGAAGCCAGGGTCAGAGAAGGCCACACAGGGAGAAGCCGGAAGTCAGCAGAAACCAGAGAAGAAAGCAGAAGACACGTTCCATGGGACGTGAGGCCGAGACGCAAACCCAGAATGCTACTGAGTCTGGGAGGAAGCCAGCCTTCTAGTCTCTGAACTCACGAGACAATAAACTCCCCTTGCTGGAGCCAACCCACGGTGTGGGATTTGTCATAGCAGCTCTGGCAAACTTAGGCTCACCTCCCATCCCCAAACAGGCTGAACAGTCATATTTAAAGAGCAATGCAGACACCCCTCCGTCCCTGCTCCACGTCCTCCTCTGTGCTGCCTCGACCCCTGGCACGTCCTTCAAACCTAGCTCCCACTCTTGGTCACCAGTTACTTGTCTTTCTTGCCCACTCGATTGTGAGCCGAGGTCTGCTGACTTCCAAACCAGAGAACTGTCCTCTAAGCTGGCCGCCTCCAAACCCTTTTGTTGTCAAACCAGAGAGTGCTTTCTTCTGAAGAAATCTCACGCAGCACACCATGATTTAAAACACATCAAGGCAGAGGTCCTCGGACACCCCAGCCTCCACCAAGCACATGTGGCAAAGCCAAGAGAAACATCGGGATTCCCTCTCGGGCTGCGTCTCTGGTGGGCATGGGAACTGGAGACCGGAGCCCATCTGGGGCCTGGGCATGTCCAGCTGAAGCCCTGGTCCTTGGAGGAACCGCTGACTCCCAGCCCCGTCCTTGGGGGGACCTTGGCTTCAGCCTTCGTCCTCGGGGGGACCTTCAGCTGCGGCCTAGTGTCCCCAGGGGGTCCTTTGGCTGCAGCCCTCTGGTCCTTGGGGGAGAGTTTAAGTAAAAAAAAAAAAGTGGGGCTAATTACCCCCTTATGGCCTCTTGGGGGTCCCCCTCAGTGCCATGGGGAGGAGGGGGCCTGGTGGACCCCAAGGCTGGGCAGGAGCGGAGGTGGCACAGTACCTGTAGCAGTCAGTGGAGAGGCTACTTCCAGTCTCCAGGGAGCCCCTGGGGTGGCAAAGGTGAGACAGGGTTACTGACAGTCCCCCACAATAAAACCCTCCCAGGAGCCACCCCAGGTCAGACCACACTAGGTGGTCCTAGGACAGGTCCTGGGGTATGAGCTGCCCCACAGGCAAGAAATCATGTGCTTCCTTTCCCTCTGATGGGCCAGGCGAGAAGCTTTACCCCACGCTTCCAGCACAGATGGCACTGTCAAGAAGGATCCTGGGCAATGTCAAGCCCATCCCTCTTTCTGTTCAGATGGGGAAGCCAAGGCCTGGAGGTGGGCAGTAACTTGCCTGAGGTCACGTAAGACTTCCAGCCCAAGGCTTTTAGCAATCAGAGCTGATGGACCCACCCTAGGTGTGGCCTGGAGCCGACTGGGTGGGCCTGACAGCTTGCAGCTCTGACCACTGCTCCCAGCTGCTTCACACATCCCCTTCCCACATGGCCAGTGGTCCCTGCTCCCCACCTTCTTCTCATCTTAACCTCCACCATACTCAACACTCCAACCATCCTGACTTTCTCACTATTTCTAGAACACACCAAGCTCATTCCTACCCCAGGGCCTTCGCACGGGCTGCTCCCTCTGCCCCCATCACCAAGTTTGATAATCAGGTTTCAACTCAGAAACCTGAGTAAGTGCCAGCCCAGTCCCTCAATACTCTTCACCCCACCACCCTATTTAATTTCCTTCAGATCGCCACGTGAAAGGAGCTTCCCATTTATTCCTCTGCTTGTTGTACGCCTGCACAGTGTTGAAGGAATTACTCAGGGTCAGAGGTGGTGAGTGCAGGCAAAAGCGGGGAGGGGACCCCTATACCGAGGCCCTAGCCCATGGGCCCCTCAAGTACCCAAAGCCACTGAGGAGCTCTCAGGCCCTCTCCCAGATGAGGGAACTGCTCATAAAGGGCAAGTGGTGTGGACAGAGTCAGACCGCTCTGCAGGGCCAGGCTGGAATTTAAAAGCACTCAGGTATGTCTGAGTCCACCATGCTCCTTCCCCAAAGATGGCTGAATCCCTGCAGATCCACAGGCTCAGGGGCCCGCCTTGGCCTCCACGCTGGGGAACCCAGGAGCCCCGATTCCCTGCCAGAGGGATTCAGCATCCAGCTCCTGATCTGGGCCCTGGAAACCTAGTTCCTGACTTGTTCCTGTGACTGAGCTCTGGCTGTGCAGACTGGGCTGTGGGCCCTGGAGCCCAACTCCCTGGGTTCAAATCCCAGCTCGACCTCCTACTAGCTCTGGGATTTGGTGCAAGTCCCTTTATCTCTCTGCGCCCGTTTGTAAAATGAGAATGTTAACAATTATCTTTTTCAATCGGGCAAATAATGGATCTGAGATAGCTGTTGAGAAACTTGAGCCTGCGTGCTACGTCTGGTGGCACACCCTGTGTCTTGGACTGAACTCTGGGGTCTGGGGCGGCTCCTTCCAGGAGGCTGGGGGCCTGGGTCCCCCTAAAGGACTCACCTGGGACGTGGCCCACAATCACCTCCCGTCCAATGCACTGCTGCCTTCCAGATGGACCACCCATCTCCCCGTAGCTGCCCCGCTCTCCTCTGTGGAAGCCACTGGAGGCTGTGCCATTCTGAGCCAGTGCTGGGTCATCCAAGCTTCAGCCTTGGTTTCCCTACCTGCCCTTATACCAGAGCCTTGGTGAACACCCCTCCCCCACTGGAGGCTGGTTCTCCCCCCACATCCCTACCCTGACCTAGATGTTGCTACTTCCTGTCTAGCTTGAAGTATTGCGGGACGATGGGTCCGTGTTGAGCAGATCAGAGATCAGAGTCCCCAGATGCCACCCCTTAGACTCTCCCACCTACAGCCCAGCGCCTCCTCCTTCTCCAGCCTCGGCTGCTGAGAGACAGGCTCTCCCCTCCCCTGGTACCAGGCCCACCCAAGGGTTATACACCCTTGGCTCGGCCACTCTGCCTGGGTGCTGATGCCTTGCCAAAGTGCCAGAGGAAGATGTGCGGGGTGGTTTCAGGACATACTTGACCTTCCCTGGGCTGCTCCCACAGTCCCGTGCCTGCTTCGGGCTAAGCAACAGGGTTGCTACGAGAGAGATAGAGGGCAGGGCTGGGAAAGATGGTCTCCCTCCCTCCCTGGGCCAGGATCCATGCTGGGCATGGGGAGGAATCAGATACACCCCCTGCTTCAGGAGACCCCAAGTCTGGATGGGGCGGCCAGCCATTCCTTCCTGGGGACCCAGCTCTCAGGCCCCCCCAGGCTGGCCACTCAGATGCAGCCGGGCCACACGAAGGAATGGTGATATGATGCTAAAAGGACATAACCAAATGGCGCCGTGGTTCCCTGACTCCTCAGGTAGACCCCACTCTACCCAGGCCCAGTGTCGCCTTGTCACCAGTACAGGGATTCAGCTCCCTCAGCTCCCAGTCCTGCTCTGACCACGTGAGATAACATAGAAATATCCTGGACTACTGCAGGGAGCCTGCCTCGTGCTAGGTGCTTTTCCCAAATACTGGCGTATCTAATCCTCGCATGAACCTCATGGGGCGCATGGAATCATGCTCCCTCCCTCCATTTACAGGCACTGAAAGTGTGGCTCAGGGTGCAGTTCTGCACTTGGGAACACCATTCTATTTCCAGCCTTCTTAGCCAACAGAAAACTCCTATTCACCCTGCAAAACACCGCTCAAATGTCAATTTTTTCGTGCAGCCTTATCTGACGGCCTCCCTCTCCAGGTCGTCTCCCTCCCTCTCTCTCTCAGTTCCTTAATAGGAGCAAGTATTTTTTTTGGAGCAGTTCCTAGGTGCTAGGCATTCGTCTCAGCACATCACAGGTGAGGAGGCACACTCTATCATAACGTGATACACGGGCCCAAGAAACTTAACTGTGCCTCAAGGATACATGTGGAGATGGGGAACATGGAAGAGCCTGACTGGACTGAGGAGGTGCTAACGGTCATGTCTGGGCTGATTTAGCCCACGTGGACTGAGGCCTAACCCCTTCCCTGCTTCCCCTCGGTGACAGGCTCTGGACTCCCCACCTGCATCCTGCCTGAACCATTCACTCAGCAAAGTCCTTCCTGACGTATCATGGACGCCCCAGACGGCCCAGCTCCAGGCCTGGCTCTAGATGGCTACCACCCTCTGCCCATAGCCCTCCAGGTCCCCACTGTGTACAGCCCTGTTTAGCTATATCATCCTAAGGCCGTTGTCTCCCTACCCCACCCCTACCTGCACCACTCAGTACAACTCAGCTCAGCCATATACCACACACAGAGAGGTACAGGCCAGCAGGAAAGGACTGGAGTGGGTGCCAGGAGTCCTCAGGGAGGCCTGTAAACAGGATCCTAGCATACTTGGACCTGGATCAGCTGCCTGGGGTGCTCCTAAACCAGGCATGTGCCCTGGACAGGGGACAGGACCTCTCTAAGCCTTGGGCTTCTTGCCTGTGACATGGAGTGGGGGTCAAAAATACTCCTACCTCAGATGGCTGCTGCAAGGAAAAACTGAGCTACTACTGCCCACAAAGAAAAAGGGCTTTGTGAACTATAAAGTGCATTGTATGCATATGTGAGGGACTCACGTAGCTATTATTATAATACAGTATATATTGATGTGGGAGAACTTAGGTAAAGTCATGAGCTCTAGCACCAAGATGGCTGGGTTCAAACCCCAGCTTTGCCACTGACGAGCTGTGTGATCTCGGGCAAGTGAATTAAACTCTCTGTGCCTCTGTTGAGTTAACTAGCTTAGTAAACTTAAAGCACTTTAGAAGAGTGGCAGGCAGAGCCAGAATTCACATAGCTGTGATTAGTATAGGATTCAAAAGATTAGTATATTATCTTATATTATTCAAAATACCTTATACTACATAGCATGTATTAGTATATGCTAATAATAATACACATTTAAAATACCGTATTATAGTAACATATATATAACATGCTATATTAATGCATTAATTCTATATTAATGTATCTTTGTTCTTTTATATATATATATAATAACTTTATATATGGAGAAACTGAGGCTCTGAGAGGGGCAGTGATTTGCTCGATGGCCCCAGCCTTTAACTCGAGGCTTGCCCATCTCCCAAGTCTGGTGCTCTCTCCACCCCACCATCGCTGCCTCACCTCCCCTTAAGTCTGGGGGCCCCTGGGTTGGAGTTGGACTGGGCTCATGGACCAGAAGTCTTCTGCCAGCCAGGCAGGGCTCCAGACCCTCCCCCAGGCCTCCAACCTCAGGTGCAGGGAACAAACAGCCCATTCGGGCCACCCAGGACCAGGGGGCTGCCCCGGGGACAGTCCCTTCTCCAAATCCACTCTCAGATGCCAGTTCCCCACCCCCAGCCCTACTTCAACGGGCTCCTGGGGAAGCCACTTCCTTTTCTCTTTCAGAACAAACTGGCTGCCCTGGCCCTACTCCTTGGCATGGCTTCTAAGCAACACCCGACAGTTTCTATAAAGTTCCAGAACAGGAAAAACTGCTCTGTGCTGTACAAAGTCAGGGGAGGGTTCCCTGGAGAGTGGGCTGGGACTGGCAGGGGCAGGCGGGGTCTGCTGGGAGGTTGTTCAGGGTCTCCTTTTTGATCTGGGAGATTGTTCAGTTTGTGACAATTCAAGAAGCTGTGCACTGATGAAGTCGTGTACTTTTCTGTATGCATATAATAGTTCAATAAAAAGTTACATTAAAAAAATAAAACACCACTTCTAGATATATACCCCAAAGAACTGAAAGCAGGGACTCAAATAGATACCTACACACCGGGGATTCTTAACCAGAGGTCCACAAGCTTGAACTGAAATTCAAACAAAAAAAAAAAAAAAAAAAATATTCTTGTGGGGACGTGTTGGTGCGGGTGAGATATATTTATTAAATAATACACAGTATAGTGTGGACTTAGTAAGGGGTCTGTGGTTTTCACCTGACTGGCAAAGGGGTCCGTGGAACAAAAAAGGTTAAGAACCCCTGCTGTACATCAATGCCCACTGCAGCATTATTCACAGTCGCCAAAAGGTGGAAACCACCCACAGTGGTATATACACACAATATACAATGGAATATTATTCAGCTGTAAAAAGGAATGAAGTACCGATACACACTACAACGTGGGTGAATCTTGAAAACATCATGTTGAATGAAATAAGCCAGACCCGAAAGGACAAATATTGTATGATTCCACTTACATGAAGTATCTAGAAAAAGCAAATCCATAAAGACAGAAAATAGATTAGAGGTTACTAGGGGCCGGGGGAGGGAAATGGGGAGTTATGGCTTAGAGGGGACAGAGTTTCTGTTTGGAGTAAGATAAAGGAAAGAAAGAAAAGAAGAAAGGAAAGAGGGAGGGAGGGAGGAAGAGAGGGAGGGAGGGAGGGAGGAAGGGAGGGGATAGGAGAGAACAGAGGCTGGTTTGGCCCCAGCCTCCAGCCCCTGCCTGGAGCAGCAGAAAACCCCAGGCCTTGGGTTCAGATGGAGCCAGTGGTCATCCCCTTCTTTGGGTAGCAGCTGTGTGGCCTTGGGAGAGCCCCTTCTCTTCCCTGGCCTCAGTTTCCCCCTGCTGAAAAAGGGAGTGGTCAGTGTCTCTCTATCCCTGGCTGCACAGCTGACATGCTGGGAGGCTTTTAAGAAATACTGGTGCTGGGCCCTAAACCCAGACCCATTAAATCAGAACTCTGGGGGGAGGGGCAGGGGTATTCTCTGTGCTTTTTTTTTTTTTACTTTGACACCACCAAAGCCAGGAAATTGCCATTGGTACAATCCACAAAGCGTACTCAGGTTGCACCATCTCTATGATCATGTGTATGTGTGTGTGTGTGTGTGTGTGTGTGTTTAGGCCCATGCACGGCAATCACAAGTGTAAGCACATGTCTACCAGGGGCAAGATATAGAACAGTTCCATCCCAAAGCACTGCCTGCTGCCCCTCAACAGCTACGCTCACCTCTTCCCCTCCAATCCCTAACCCCCGCCAACCACCAATCTGTTCTCCATCGCCATCATTTTGTCCTTTCCAGCATGTTCTACAAATGAAACCATACAGCATGTAACCTCGTGAGACTGGCTTTCTTCCACCAGCGTAAGTCTTTGAGGTCCGGCCACGTTGCTGTGCATATCCATTGTTCCTTTTATTTTTATGGCTGAGTAGCCTTCCACGGTGAGGCTATACCACAGTTTGTTTAACCACTGACCTGCTTGAAGGGCATCTGGATTGTTTCCAGGTTGGGGGCTATTAGAAATAAAAGTGCCGTGGGGATTCCTGTGCAGGTGTTCGTGTGAACACGAAATGTCTTTATTTCTCCGGGATAAATGCCCAAGCGTACACACAAATGCTGGGTCGTATGGGAGTTGCAGGTTGCGTGTGAAAAGAAACCGCCAAACTGTCTTCCAAAGCAGCTGCACCATTTTACATCCCCACCAGCGATGTATGAGCGTTCCAGCTCCTTCTCAACCTCCTCGCCAGCACTTGGTGGTGTGGCTCTTTTCTATTTTAGTCATTCTGATAGGCGAGTAGTCTCATTGTGGCTCGAATGTGCATTTCCCTAGTGGCAAATGAGGTTGGACATCTTCTTAGGTGTTCGCTGGTCACCTGTGAAATGTCTGCCCATGGGCACCTTAGGTTTTTTTAAAAATAAGTTTTATTCACACACCACACAATCCATTCAAAGCATACAATCAAAGGCCCTCAGTATAATCAGAGTTGTGCTTTCACCACTACAATCTATTTTGGAACATTCTCATTGCTCCGAAAAGACCCCTTCTACCCCCCTATTGTTGATACTCAGCATTGGTGTGTATCTCTGTTACAATTAATAGAAGAAGATTAAAAATATTACTGTTGACTCTGACCCATAGTTTGCATTAAGGGTATTTTTTTTCCACATACTCCCCATTATTAAACCTTGTGAAAGTGACACACATTTGTTCTAGTTGCACCTTAGTTTTTAAAAGCTCCCAAGGTGAGTCTAATACAGGCTTCTGTCAGTTTTAAAAAGAACACGTTCACTGCTCTAAGTGCTGTTTCCTGGCAGGGCCACCTGGAGGTGGGGTAGGAGGGCAAGGCCCGAGGGCAGGGCCCAGCTGGCCCCAGGTGGCCGGAGCTGCTGTGTGTCAGGTCACCAGATGGCCTTGTTTTGCTCTTCAAGGAATGGGAAGAAGGGAGACAGTGTCATCCGTGACAGGACCCCTCCCTGTGCCCCCATCTCTTCGGGGAGTCAGCTCAATGCCCACGAGAGTTTGCCATGAGTGGCTTTGTCTGCAGAAACCAGGGAAAGGGCTGAGTTTTGTGTCTGGGGTGAGGGCCTGGGCAGAGCAGGAGGGAGCTTGAGGCAAAGAGGCATCAGACAGCCACAGGCCCCGGAATGGGGTTTATCTGCCTCATTTACCTCAATTTCCCCGTCCCTCTTATTATATAAGTAACATGTACTCTCTGAACAACTTCAGGAAATAACTACCTAAGAACAGCCAGGAAAATAAAATTATCCCCCATCCCAACTCCCCAGGAATAACCAGTGTTAATATTTGAGAGTATTTTCCAGTCAGGCCTTGCTCTAAATGAGTGCCTGTGCCTCAGCATAAATGTTTTTTAGTTACACAAAAATATGCCTTACTCTGTAATACACTCCTCGCCCCCCTCCACTTAACACTGTCTCTTAGTGTGTTTTCAGGTCTTTAAAAATTCCTCTGCCTTATCCCTTTTCAAAGCTGCTTGGCACCCTTGGCATGTCTTCCCCACTTCCCTCTGATGGATATTTGGTTTGGCTCCATCTTTTTCGTCTGCTCTTGTCAACACGGAGGTGGGGAACATTCCTCAATAAGGTTTTTGTCGCACACAGCCACGTTATTCCTTCAGGACCGATTCCTGGAATAGCTGGGTCACGGGGTGGGGATGTTTTCATGGCTTTGGGTACATATGGAGGCCAACCACAAAGGCTGGACCAACTCACAACTTCCAGAAGCATCTATATGCGTCTGGCTGTCCTTAGGGCTCTGGGAGTTTCTCTGTTGGGGGCAGAAAAGGGACAAGGGAGGAAGCGGTGGGCAGCATTCATTCTACCCCCGACCTCCTCTGTGCCAGGTCCCAGCCTCACGGTTTCGTGCCCCATCCCGCTGATGTCCAGCCCCAAGCTCCGAGATGGGTTAGGGACGCAGAACAAGAGTCACGTGAGGCTTGCCTCAAAAGCCATGCTCCTCAAAAGGACAGATATCATACGGCTCCACTTACATGAAATGCCTGAATAGGCACATTCATAGGGACAGAAAGTAGATTAGAAGTTACCGGGGGCTTAGGGGTGGGGAGCGGGAAGGAGTTTCTGGGTGTGTGTGGGGTGACAGAAAAGTTTTGGTAATGGATGGCGGTGATGGTAATTAACTGTGAATGTAATTAATGTCACTGAATTATATATTTGAAAGTGGCTAAAAATGGGAACTTTTATGTTGCATATGTTACTAGAATTTTTTTTTAAGGCCATGTTCATGTCCACTCGGCCTCGCTGCTGAAAAGAAGAGAACTCAAGGGGGAGGAATGCTCCCTCCTCCTGCAGAATTGGTGCCGGGGCCGTGGGCTCACCCTCATCACCCCCTCGACGTGCAGTGAGCGAGGGGCCATCAGCTCTCCCCTTTGGGGTTTCTCAAGAAATGGGTCCCTGGATTTGAGCCCAGGAAAGCCTCATCCCTGAAGCCATGTGGCCCCTGTATCTCGATCCATCATCCCCAGAGGGGTGAGCTGTTTGCTCAAGGCCACCAGTGCTGGGGGGCCGGGACTTGGACCCCAATGAGGGCAGTCATGCTTTCACCTGGCTTTGGGGTTGGACAGACTCGCCGGGGCTCCCAGCGTGGGGAGTCAGAGGTTACGCAACCCTGTCCAAGCCTCAGTTTCCTCATCTGCAAAATGGGGCTGATTTTCCTGCACCAAAGGCTACTGTGGGGCTCCCAGGAGCCCATGGACTGGAGGAGCCTCCTAAACCAGACAGACATGAGATGTTGCTGTGCTGACTCATGCCCAGTTCAGTCCTGCCCAAACCTCCCTCAGAGAAGGCCACACAGGACTCCTGTCCACCTACCCTGTGCCTTCCTGCCCTGGCTCTGGGCCACAGACAGCCCTGCCTACTGGCCTGGGGGCCCCACCACCAGGCACAGGAAGGCGATTGTCCCAGGGCTGGCCTCCGCGTCCCTCCACCCTGCCAGGCTGCCCTGCCCAGGGAGGTGAGGTTGTCTATGAGGTCCCCCACATGGGGCAGAGGTGTGGAGAAAGAGTCCAGGGCCTGTTCTGCCCTAGCCTTGGCGTGAGACCCGGGGGCCATCCGTTCCATCTCTGGGCCTCAGTTTCTCTATCTGCACCAAGAGGCAGTTTGTCTAGAGAAGTGGTTCTTAATTTCTGTGTGTGTGTGGGGAATCTCAGATCCCTTTAAGACATGAGTCATTCATTCAACCCACTAATCACGCAGCCCCCCCCCTTTGTGCCAGGTCCCTCCAGAAGTTCAGGACCAACCCCATTTCACCCTCACTGCCACCTTGTGACAGGAGACATTCCTAAGCCCATTTTACAGATGAGGAGACTGAGGCCTCCAGATGTGACTGGAGGCATCATTTGAAGCAGGGGCATAGAAGGGTGAACAGGGCAGACATAACCACGGCCCACGTTTTGGCAGACAGAAAGAGTTTATACACCCACAATGAGTTCATTTCAAACAGTAGAGAAAAGTAAAGCCAGGCACAGGAGACAAGGGAAGGGGCAGGGGTAGGGGGCAGCAGTCACCCTCACTACATTGGTCAGTGAAAACCTCTCAGGGGAGGTGACCCCCGAGCCAACGGTGACGCTGGCATGTGAAGATGGGAAGGGAGGGTGTTTCGTGGCAGGGCACAGCAAGAGCAAAGGTCAGAGGTGGGCACAAGCTTAGCACATTAAGGAATGGAAAATAAAGGCTGAGGGGCAGGGCAGAGGGCATGGTGGGAGGGGGCAGGAGAGGGGCAAGGGGGGCCGAAGGGGGGGCCCAGAGGGCTGTGGAGGGGCGTGGGTCCACTGTGGGCATGATGGCAGCCATCACAGTGGTGGCGGGACCCTCTGTGCCTTGGCTTCCTCATTTACCAAATGGGGATAGCCCTAGCACGGATCTCAGAGGGCTGCCATGAGGGGTAAGTTAGTTGATACTTAAGATTGGTGCATTTTGATGTATAGAAAACACCTCAAAATTTAAAAAAAATACAGAACTATTTTTTAAAAATTTCCCTCCCAACTGTCCCATGTCAAAGTTCCCACCCAAATATGGAGGGAATCTTTTATTAGTTTCTTGTGTATCTTTGAAGAGTTTCTTTATGCCAATATAAGCACATATAGAAATATAGATATGTATTGTACACATACATATGCTTTGGTTCTCTCGTTCTTCAAACAGAAGGCCTTGTCCCAGGCCCTTGCTTTCCCTGACCACGTATCTGGAGCCCATTCCCTGACCACACAGAGGAAACGTCCTCAGCTTTGTGCCAGGCATGATTACACACCTCTCCCCGCAAGGACACTTGGGTCATGTCCAATCTCTTGCTCTTACAGACAAAATCACAAAATGAGTCAAGCAGGTGACTTCTTGAGGCAGTATCTAGGTGAAGGCGGGGGCCCCTTCCTGGAGAGGGCCTGAAGGGCAGGTCTCTTCCAAGGCCAGGTGGTGGTGGGACAGGGATGGGCGGAGGAGGGTCACTGCCATGAGCTCCTGACCCTGGGGCAGCCGGTGGTGAAGGATGAGTGGCTCCTGGATGCAGGAGAGGCCCTGACCCAGGCCTCTGAGGCTGGGCCCACGGGATGGCGAATTTGCACCCCCTCTCCTCACAAACACTGCTGCCTTTACACCGTCAGACAAGTGCATACAGCAGACACACTGTTCTCATCATCACACACACACGCAGACCCTTCTCCGTGGCCAGAAGCACTTCATTTGGGGTTGGCCCTCAGGCCTGGGGTTATGGATTGAATTGCGTCTCCCCAAAAAACAGGAGTCAAGTCCTAAGCCCGGGTCCGCGAAGGTGAACTTATTTGGAAGCACGGTCTTGGAAGATGTGATTAGTTAAGGTGAGGTTATGCCGGATGAGGGTGGGCCCTGATCCGATAGGTTATAAGAAAAGAAGACTTGGACACAGACAGACAGACAGACAGACACAGAGGGGAGAGTGCCAGGAGAAAAGACAGACATGCAGAGAGAAGCCAGCCATGCCACAATGGAGGCAGAGACTGAGTTATCCCACAAGCCAAGGAAGACCGTGGATCACCAGTAAGAGATGGTCAGAAGCCAGGACAGGCACAGGACACAGGCGGCAGAGGGAGCCCTGCCAGCTCCCTGATTCGGACTCCAGCTTCCAGAGCTGAGGCGATGCCTTTCTGTTGTTTTATACCGCCCAGTTTAGGGGACTTGGCTACGGCAGCCCTGGGAACTGAGACCTCTGGTTTTCAGGAGCCATGTCCAGGGAGGAGATGTCAACAGGAAGTGAGGGTTGGGGCTGGGATGTGGTCCCAGATGCCACTGCCATGCCCAGTGCTCAACAACCTCATGGTGGTGGGTTAAATCATGGGCCCCTATTTAGATGTGTTCTCTTTTTTTTTTTTTGGAGTCACCAGGGATTGAACCCAGGACCTTGTACATGGGAAGCAGGCGCTCAACTGAGCTACACCTGCTCCCTCGATGTGTTCTTAATGCACATTCCTGTGGGTGTGAGTCCATTGCAGGTAGGACCCCTTGAAGACAATCCTTTAGTAAAGGTATGGCTCAATGAATGAGGCTGGGGGGTAGACCAGATGACCGGAGGTCTTTATAAGCAGAAAAACTTCAAACAGAGAGAGAGAGAGAAGGCTATGGAGAGAAGCTAGAAGCCAGACCAGGCTGGACCAGGAAGAGAAAGGAGAGGATGTTTCCGTGTGATGGTAAGACCAGGAGCCAAAGGCCAGCCAGAATGTTGCAGACATTGTGGAGAAAGCATCGCCTTGCTGGCATCACAATGTTGGACTTCTTCTTGCCTCAAGACCAAATGCCAATACGTTCCCGTTGTCTAAGCCAACCCATTGGGCAGTATATGTCACGGCAGCCTGGAAACTAAGACACGCCTTGAAGGACAATCTGTTCCCAGGCTCCCAGGCTCCCTTCGGCAGAGGGAACCAGGACACTAGGTGGTGACCAGCTCAGGGTTCACGCATGAATGCTTTTCATTGATGTTCTGACACCTTTTGCATACCGGGTACATTGAATCCTTTTAGTCAAATGAAGGGAAAAAAACATTTCCAGTTTGTGCCGTAGGCCAGGTCTTGGGCTGGACTCCTTCCCATAAAGTTCAGCGGGAAACGGAGACTCAGAAAGGCTGATGATGAGGGCTGCTACGTGCGGAGCGTCCTCCATGTGCCAGGCCCTGTGCTCTGGGCACGTTAACCTCTATCCTTCTAAACAACCAGAGCAAGCTGAGGCTCAGAGAGGTGCAGAGGCATGTCCGCCGACACACAGCAAGGGACGGCACCTGCACACATTCTTTTGCTCCAGGGCAGACCCGACTGGGGTTGTGGTGTGGGACAGGAGGGAGAAGGGGGGAAGCTGGGTTTGCAAAGGCCCCCAAAGGGGCACGGTCTGCAACAGTGGGAGACTGAGCCCCGCTATGGGCAGGGAAACACTTTCTTGTGGTCAGCGCTGTCCGTCCTGTGGGAACTGGTGGAGGTGGGGCGCTGCAGAGGGATCCTAAGCCTTGGGGGAGCCCTGACAACCAGGGGTATGGTGGTCTCTGGGTCAACAGGGAGCCCTAACCCTACCCCCAACCCCACCCCATGCATGAGAGCGGAAGCGCTGGAGAAGAACACAGCTTAGCCAGAAGGTCACAGGGATGGGGGGCTTCTATTTCAGAGGGGTGTTGAGATGCCATCACAGCCTGCTTTGTTCCCCACTCTTCTGGCCTCTGGTCCAGATGCAGAGGCCGCGCCCGGCAGGTGGCTGCAACCCTGGTCCACAGGGCAGGTTGGTGGCCTCAGGCAATGGGGCAGAGTCTGCCCTTGGCCAGCTAGGGGGTCTGAGTCCCAGGCTGCAGAGTGGAGTGGGTGGGTGGAAGGGGTGGCGTCCTGGCTGGGGCGGCCCCAGCCTCCCAGTACAGTTTCTCCTGGATGCTCACCTCTTTCTGGGCTCCCTTCACCCCTGGGCACCAGTGATGCCCAAGAGCCTGACCTCCTCCACTTGTGTTCCATAGACACCAAGCTAAGCACTTCTGGGCTCTTCCACCTGGGGGTCCAGGCATCTCCTAAGCACCAGCTGCCCCCACACCGGGGCCCAGCTCAGCGACAGCACTGCCACCTGCCCACCTGCAATGCCTTTGATGACTTCGTCTCTCTCACTGGACCCTGGTCTCGGGCACCCTGCTCACCTCTGCTCCAACAGCTGTCTCAGCCTACCCCATCAGACCACCTCTGGTTTTCTCCACCATGCCTCTCCCCACCCAGTAGGGGCATGGCATGGGAATGTTATTTTTGGGATATGAATGAGTGAATGAAAGAGAGAAAGAGAAGGAAATGAGAGAGGGAGGGAGAGATAGTAAGGGAGGGAGGGAGGGAGGGAGGGAGGGAGGAAGGAAGGGAGGAAGGAAAGAAGGGAGAAGAGAGAGAGAAAGAGAGAAAGAAGAAAGAGAGAAAGAAAGAAAGAGAGAGAGAGAAGGAAGGAAGGGATGGAGGGAGGGAGGGAGGGAGGGAGGAAGGAAAGGAAAGGAAGAGAGAGAAAGAAAAAGAGAAAGAGAAAGAAAGAAAGAAAGGAAGAAAGGAAGAAAGGAAGAAAGGAAGAAAGAAAGAGAAAGAAAGAGGGAGGGAAAGGAGGGAGGGAGAGAGAGAGGGAGGAAAGAAAGAGGGAAGGAAAGGAAAGGAGGGAGGGAGGGAGAGAGGGAGGAAGGGAAGAAGGAAGGGAAAGAAAGAAAACTTGGGGCTAAAGAAGACAAGGTGGGGCATCCTTCATTCATTCAAAAAACATTTCCTGAGCATCTCCTGGCTCAAGAGCCACCTCCTCTATGGAGCACTCCTGGGTTCCTCTGGTCACTCAGTGGGCCCACAGATATTTGCCGGGTAGCTGCTGTTTCTTAGGCGCTGCTCCGGACCTGGACATGATGGTCTGAAGGGGGAAGATGGAGGGCAAAGAGCACCAGGTACGTGGATGCACAAGACGGCTGCAGGGGTGTGTCATGCTACAAATAAGACAAGTTACCGAGGCACTGGGCTTCAGAGCTGAACAAGGAGCCGGTGCTGAGGGAGAACATTCCAGGCAGCGGGAACTGAAGGTACAGAGGCCAGGAGGTGAGAATGCGTTTGGTGTTGCCTGAGGCTCAGAAAGGAGCTGGTGTGGCTGGACGGCGGGGAGCAAGAGGGGCTGGGGAGGTGTGGGCAGAGGATGGTCCGGGTCCTCCTGTGAAAAGGCTTCCCAAGGACAGGGAGCCACATCGGCCCAGGGCCCAGCCAGAGAACTTCCAACTGGACCCACACCAGAGGTCAACTGAGGCACATGTGGCCCCAGGGCAGGGGTGACCAGCCTCCTCCAACCCCAAGCCCAAACCCACAGCTCTCCCATGACAGCCTGGGTGACCTTGGGAAGAGCCTCTTCCTTCCCCAGGCTCCCTTCCTGTCGGGCCAGCGGCTCTCTGTGGTGGGGACGACCCACCTGAGGCCTGACAGCTGGTCAGTGCCGAGGAGGCAAAGCCACGTTTGCAGCCGGACCCAGGAGGGCTGCCGGGGCGGGGAGCGGGTGGTGGCTACACCCCCTGAGTGCCAAGAGGACGCAGCCCCTGTCCAAACAGGAGGCCCCGTGCTTCCGAGCAGGGTCCACGGAGGGCCAAGAGTTGGTCCAGGGGCTCCATCAGCTGAGCCCAGGACCCAGCCCCAGCCCCACCTGGGTGTGGACCCCACTTTCAGACCAGTGGGGTCTTGAGAGGAGCCACTCCCTCCTGGAGCCTCCACCTCCAGCCCTGCTCTGCCCCCACCGGGCCATTCTGAGCCCCACGACCTCCTACATGAAGGTGCTCTGTAAGTTTGGTAGTGCCCTGCACAGGTGGAAGGGCTGGGGAAATTCCAGCTGCACAGTCTCAGGCCAGCAGCGGCCCTCGCCCTCCAGGGACACTGCTCTTGCCGAGACCCCACTGTGTGCCCTCTAAGGCCCTCCCTTTCCCCCTTTGCACTGACCTCGCCTGGAACGGCTCATTTGGCAGATAGGGAAGTGAGGACAGGCAGCAAGGGGCAGTGATGTGTCTGCCTAACCATCCCATGCCCTGCCTCTACCCTGCTATCCTCCAGGGAGGCTCAGCACAGTCAGGTAAAAAGCGTTTGAGGTTGAGCAGAATAAAGGATGAGTTTTCTTGGGTAGCATACTGTGCCCCAGGCAACGCTTTTTCTTTAATACATACCACTGGGGAAAGAGGAGAGAGAAACAGCAAGAAAAGGGTTCTTGTTTATAGGTTCCAGATAGCCAAGAAAGAGGGAGGTCTGCCAGCCTTGGGTGGGTGGGGGGAGTGGCTAGAACTGGTGCATCCTGACATGAGAGGTACCGTGGACGTACCGAGGTACAGGCAGCTCCACAAGCCCCGGAATGCACGGAGACATTGAATCCAGGCCACGCAGGTGGTGGGGGGCCGGCTGACTGGCAGAGGGGGTAGGTTAGGCCGAGCTTGCCTCCCTGTTCTGAGCTGGGGCTCTGGCAGCAGTGGGCCTCTGCCCACGTACACAGCTGAAACCACAAGCTGAGTCTTGCCCTAAACTGTCCCAGGCTGGGCCCCCATCTCTAAGCATACCCACAGACTCTCTCCAGCCTCAGGTTACCCCCACTCCAAACACACACATTTGAACCCCCTCTCAGTCCAGTAGTTCAGGTGGGGCTGCCTCCATCTGCCCAGTGCCAGAGGCGGCCTGTACAGAGTCTGGCCAATCAGCACGCTGCTTCCTCTTGGCCACGAAGATGGTTTTGGAAGTAGCCATGAGCCCCAGAACTGATCAAGGGAACCCCATTCCAGGATGTGAGCTTGCGGAGGGAGCTGAAGCTTCTGGAGGCCAACTCACCTCCACATAGAAAAATGACCCAGAGGAAAGAAGCCAAGAATAAGGATCCCATACTGCAGCCAGACCCCTGGGGCTTTTCACTTATAGCACCCATTAATATCCCCTCTGACTTGAGCCTCAGGCATCTGCAACCCAAAGGCTCCTGATCTTTACAGCTCCAGCCTGGTTTCTTTTTTCCTTTCCAGATGCCCATGTTTCTTTAGTCCCAGCACATCCCATGACCCACCACCCCTTGCAGTGAGAATCCAGAAGAGGAGGAGGACAAGAAGAATATTGTTATGACCCACCACGTGCTTTAGCATTTCAGGGAATTTTTATGTTCACCCTGCAAAGTCAGAATTATCAGCCCCATTTTACAGAAAAGGTAACTGAGGTTCAGAGAGGTTAAGGAATTTTCCCCAAATCACATAGCCACTGGGCAGCAGAGAAGGGGTGTCATCTGAGCAGCTTCTTAGAGGGTGGCTGGGAAATGCCTTGATGATCCCAATATCTTGGCCCCCACCTCTGCTGGGCCCACCCTGTCTCGGGGAGCTCCTGGTTGCTCAGGAGGCACGGCCTGACAGCCTCCAGACAGAGTCAACTGGGAGTTTCCTCTCTTATTCAATAATAGAGAGAAAATGTGAGGAAAACATTCCGGTGTTATCGTAGGGTTCAGAGTTTTGCAAGAGATGGGCTGTGAATTTCAGTGACAGCCTTGGTGATTGAAAAATGTATAATTTCCCTTATTCACAATTCTAAACAGATGCCAGACCCTCTCGAGGAGGAACGAAAAGTGCCAAAGCCAATACAACATCTTGCAATTAGCCACGCCTGGATGGGCCAGGCCCTGAACTGACCCACCACCAAATCTGACCTTCCACCCTCTGGCCCATTCACTGGCTCAGTTCCTGAGCCTCAGCCCTCATCGTGCCTGATCCTAGCTCTGCTTGGTCTGCCAGAAGCCGAGTCACTGAATAGCCCATTTGCAGAATGACAAAGTACTTTTGGTTTGAGTCGACTGGTTGTCGCTTTTGTCTTCAAAATGGCATTTTGAGGAATGCTCAGCTTGTCTCTGTCCCCACACCCTACTACCATGGCGGGAGACAGAGGGGCAGAGAAGGGGTGACTGAGGTACATTGAAGGATACAGTGAATGGATTCTTCATTAATTTGCACAGAGAGGGGCAGAGGCTGAGCAGGAGCTGACGGTGAACAGAGCCATCAAGCAGGCACAGGAAACCGGGGAAGGTCCCTCTGAGGGGACACCCCCCTGGGCCGGGTTTGGGACCCCAGTTCAGCAGCCAACAGAAAAGGAAACAGAGGTTCAGAGAGGTTAAGGAAGTTGCCTCAAGTCACATAGCCACTGGGGTGTCATCTGAGCAGCTCCTTGGAGGGTGACTGGGAAACGCCTGGATTATCCCAATATCTTGGCCTATTGGCCAAGCAGGGTCCCCAACTCGGCTGGCCAGGGACTCTACCCCATAGCTGGGGGCTGTCTGGCCCTGGCTGGCAGCCAAAGGGGATTCTGCTGCCTTTTGGGGAACAGAAGGGGGTGCCCCTGAGACCCTGGTGGGGTTCAGCCTTAGAAAAGGTCAAGTGGTCCCAGTTGACAGGGAGGGGAGGGCAGTGGAGGCCAGTGCCCTCCCCCCAGGTCTACCACAGAGGGACTGAGGGTGGAAGAGGTTGGATCACTGGCCTCCATTCACGGCCACCAGGGGTCTCAGCCCATCAGAATCAACACCTTCCCCCGCTTTTCTTTTTTTTTTTTCCCAGTTAAACTTGGTGTTTTGAAATCATTGTAGATCTACATGCAATAATCCAGAGAGTTCTCATGTGTCCTTTGCCCAGTTTCCCCAGATGGAAACATCTCATAAAACCCCAGTTCGATGTCACACCTAAGGGACAACATGGATAAAACCCACCGATCCTATTCAGAGTTACGATGGACTTGTACTTGGGTGGGTTTAGTTCCCACAGCCTTGTCACATGGGTGGGCTCCTGTATCCACCACCAGTCAAGATGCAGAATGGCTCCCCTATTTCCAGGGTCTCTTGTCCAACATCCCTTTTCGTAACCCAAACCTTGTGTTTCCCCCTTCTCTGTTCTGCAATGAAGCTCTTCAATGATACGACCTACCACCCCCTCATATTTCAAAGCAAAAATCAACAGAATGCCCTTCATTGTAATACCTCTGAGAGGGCAAAAGGGAAACTAATTTATACTGAAATAACGGGTCATTTGGCATGCCAATGCTGAGTGTGTCCATCCGTCCTGCCGTCATGATGCCCGCGCCTGTGCGTGACACTGCAACCCAGATGGACAGGGAAGGCTGCTGGCAGCTCAGATTCCACGAGAGACTTGGCCCTGGCAGACACGATACCCTGAATGGTGACAGCTCTTGGGCGAGCTCTGAGCATATCAAAGTGAGATCCTCCCTCGGTTTCGGGGGCCGCCGCCTTCCTGAAGAACTATATGGATATTAAAATCACACAGGAGGATGCATTTTGAGGTTCAGATGTCAAACAGAGTAAGGTCCCAGGCTCGGACAACTGCACACAGAGGTCACTTCCATGAATATCTGGTGAGATACAGGGGAGATTCTTGGCAGCACCTCGGAGGGGGCTGCATCCATGGTCGTCGTTGACCACAAACACCCCTCATTGTCATCTCTGGTCACTCCTGAGGAGCCCTCTTTCCCAGCCCTTGCAGCTCCACCTGCATCTGACACAGGCCATAACTGTCTGGGATTGCCAGTTTGCAGCATCCATCCCAGGCCTGGCATCCCATAGGTGCTAATCAATGTGCCGAACAGAATCGAACTGGACGGAGATTCAGCCAAAGTAACAATGTCGCTGAGGCCGTGAGGAACAGGCCCCACGAGGCCTGGTAGGGGTTGTGATCACAGGACGTTCGGCCTGCCTTCTCCTGCCCGGAAAAGATTTTGCTGCTTTCCCACTGTAACCCACTGACCAGGGTTTCCCATCAGAGGGAGACTATCACTTCTGCCAGGGGCCAGCAGTAACCTTGACCCCCAAACTGGGCCTTCAGTTGGCTCTGATCCAGAATGGAAAACTAAACCGCTTTGTGTTGAGATGCCTCAATAATGGAGCAGTTATCCGTAAATGCACAGAACTTTCCAGAACGACCTACAGAAACTGGATGCAGAGGTGGCCTCTGGCGGCGAGGGGGGGAGGGGAGCAACTCTGCTTGATGCACAGGTGTTTGTGGACCATGTGGGCGGATTATCTTTCAATCATGTGAATGACTTAAAAACAACAAAAATATGTAAGCAGATGTTACTTATATGATTGAAAAATCTTTGAGCGCCTACTGCGTGCCAGGTACTGCATTCACCCCCAAGGGCCCAGCTCCCTGGGCTGCTTCTTATGTCCTGAGGGCTGTGTCGGAGTGGTGGGCTCTGGGGCAGGTGGGCTCTGGGGCCTTGTTTATTACCCTTCCTATGTCTAGGCTCTCAGCTCCACGAGGGCAGGGTCAGGCCAGCCTGTCTACAGTTCTCACCCTGCCAGGCCTGACACACAGCATAGGTGTCCAATCACCATTGTAGGTTGAGTGAATGAATGAGTGGCTGGGCGATGATGCCACGCTGACCGCAAGGGAAGGACGGAATTAGGTGTGTGTGTAAATGAGCCAGGATTCCTGAAATTCAGCTTCTGCTCCTGGCAACCCCTGGCTCCCCCCAACCACCCCACCCCACCCCTGCTTCCTGTGTGGTTCAGCAGAACTGGGCGCTCTAGTTCTAGATGCAGACTCAGGCCCAGATAGGGCAAGAGGCCAGCGCAGGGTCACACAGCAAGGTAGTGGCAGAGCTGTAGTTGGGCCTCCTTTTCCTGCTGTGTGAGTGCCCAGGAGGGCCAGGCCCTCAGAGACACAGGGGCAGAGGAGGTACCAGGTGTTTGCATGCCCTTTGCCCCCGAGAGAGCAGCCCCTGGGGTATGTGTGAGGGAAGGAGAGAGACCAAGGAGCGAGTAAGTAGGTGGGGCAGGGAGAAATGGGCTGACAGGGGCTGCCAAACCAGCAGGCTTTCACGGAAAGCAGCTGGCAGGCAGCTTAGTCAGCTCTGGGTGCCTGTGTCCGTCCCGGCAACAATGCCTCCAGGGCCCCAGCTAGTGGTGACAAACCTGGCCTCATCATGGGGACCAGATGCCAGGCTCCCAGACACTGCTTGACAAAGCACCAGCAGCACCAACAAGGAGGCTGATGATGGGATGCACTGCAGCAGAGGCTGCAGCTGCTCCAGCAACCACGACCACATTCCAGTTGCAGGCAGAAGTAGCGTGGAGGAGGGCAAGGCAGCAGGACCATGGGGCTGGGGGGCAGGGATCTGTTCAGGGGCAAGGCACCAGGGTTTCTATCACCCAGGTCTGCCCGTCTGCCCTCTGGCCCTTGCATCCCTTCTCCTTTCCTCGTGCCGCCTTCTTGCACCTGGTGCCTGCTGGTCCCGGAGACTCAGGGAATAATCTGGCATAGCCCCTCCATCGGGGCAGATGGGCATGTGCTGGCAAAGAGAGGAAGGGGTGTGGAGTCCACACTGACTGGGGAGCCCAGGTGAGACCCTTCCCCAAAAAATGGGCTGAGGCTACAGCCAACCTCCAGAGTTGTGAGAATTCAACAAGACGATGCACATAAAATGCTCAGCTTTGGCTGCCCAGTGCTGCTGTTGTTCTAGAAACCAAGCTCAGGTGCCAGCAAAATGAGGTAGGCAAGGGCCACAAAGGAACAGAGTTCCGAGTCCTAAAGGGACAACAGTGGGGCCGGACGGGGGGCACTGGCAACAGGGCCACCACGGAGGGACAAGGATGAGACTGGCAGTCCCTGAGCTTGGAGCCTGGCCCTCCTGCCCCACCCTAGAAGAGGAAGCTGAGGCCCCAGGTCTGGTAGGGGGTCCCTTAAGGACAGCACAGGCAGAGGCCCAGTGTGGCCTGAACATTGGGCCTGGCACTCTCCATCTTTCACTGCAAGATGGTGGTGGTGGTGAGTAGGTGAGTCTAGCAGGGTTGGGAGCCCATGCAAGCAGACCCTCCTTGCAGCCCCTGTCCCACCCAGCAGCCATCAGAGAAGTCTGTTGCTCTGAAGTCTTTTGTTTTTTGTTTTTTGAACCTTGTGCCAGCCAAGGTCTCTAAGTCCCAGGGAGGAGCAAACCTGGGCCCTGGCCTCACAAAGGGGCAGAGGCAGCAGCAAAACCACTGATTTTTCAGCCTCTAGGCTGGTGACACCCCCTAACGGCTGGTCAGCCTCTCTGACTCCCAGTCTCTTCTTCCTATCTGAAGTCTCCAGAACGACAATGAACCCATCTACTCCAAGGTCTCCATGAGCTGCCCCCAGCTCTTCTACCTTTTGCCTCACCTCCCGTCTCACTCCTCTCTTCTGTTGCCTGAACCTGCCGAGCTTGCCCCACACTAGCACCTTCGCACCTGCTGTTCCCTATGCCTGGAACCACCCGAATCCCTCAGCCTAGTTCCTCCTAATGGTTTAGGTCTTGAATCAAATGTCACCTTCTCCAAGGAGCCTTTCTCACCTCCCTAAACAAGTAGTCCTGGCCGGAGACTCCCCACCCAACCCTGTTAGGGACTCTATCCTCTTGCGTTTCTCTGTGCAGTCGGCCCTGTGGGACGCCGTGAGAGCAGCACCCTGTCAGCTGCTCCCAGGGCCCAGGAGGCGCTCAAGGGGCATGTGCTGAATGCGTGAACATGGAGGTCAGGGTGGGTGACCTTGGCTGAGTGTACCAGCCTCTCTGAGTCACCACAAGCACCTGCCCCATCACCTCTTGGGGGGTAAGGGGGGGCTGTGAAGGGCAAGCGGATGTGATGGCATTCTCTGAACGCGGTTCAGTGCTGCACATGGTCCACTCATAAAGACGATGACCAGTGTCACGGCTGGACCTGCACAGCAAGGAGGGCTGCTGGTCCCAGCCCAGGAGGAGGATGAGAACTGGTATGCACAGCCCACGCCAACCATACATGCTGACAAGGAGCTGGCGCTCAGCTTCTCCACCTTTCTCTCTTGTTTTTAAACCTTTTATTTTGAAATAATATCAAACTTTCAGGGAAGTTGAAAAAATAATTCAAACCTCATACAGAGAATTCCAACTACCCCACAGATACCCAAATCTACAAATTTTAACATCTTACCACATTTGCTTTATCAGTCTATCTATCCATCCATCCATCTATCATCTATTCATCTATCAATCATCTATCAACTATCCATTTATCTATCATGTATCTATCAACTCTCTATCCATTTATCTATCATCTATCAATCATCTATCTACCAATCATCCATCTACCTATCTAGCTATCCATTTACCTATCATCTATCATCTATATACCTACTTATCCATCCATCTATCTGTGTATCTACTTATCTATTTTCTAAATATTTGTGACTAGGTTGTATATATCGTGCTTCTTGAACACTTAACACTGCCATGTACATTTCCTAAGAACCAGAATATTCACTTATGCAACCACCTTAGGCATAGCTATCAAAGTCAAGAAATTTAACCTCCATAGAAGACCTACAATCCATATTCCAAATTTTCTTCTTTCCCAGCAATGTCTGTTTGAGCCTCTTCTCCTCCCTTATTAGATCCTGTCCTGGATCCTGTATTGCATTTATAATTGTAATGGTCTGTTTACTTGCTCTTTCTTTCTTTTTTTTTTTTAAACCATGTCCCACCTGTGTTTAACAGTTTGTGACTCTTGCACCCACCAGTCACCCTGGAGCACGGACAGGCTCTCTCAGGGCTGGGGAGGGGGCACAGGGTGGGAAGGATGTGGAGCGAGGACCCTGCTAGGGCAGCTCTGTCCTGTGGCCTCCTGGGGGTTGTAGCTTCCCAGGCCTGCCCTCTGGGATGGTGCTCACCCCAGCCCTTGGACTCAGGAGGCCAGAGCAGAACGGGACTTCTGGGATACCCAGGGTGGGGGAAGACGGGATTTAGGGCTTTAGCACACAGCAAGCTCCCAAGCTCCAGGGGGCCTTGTTTCTCCTGGAAGCTGACCCAGGCCTGCTGTCTGGCTGCCTATCCTTCCTTCCCATCCTCAGCTCCCTTCTGTGTACCTGGTGCCTGCTGGCCCCAGAGACACAGGGAAGAGTCAGACTCAGCCTCTCTCCAGGGCAAATGTGCTGGGGCTGGTTCAGAGAAGGAGCACATGGGAGTTGGACAGACTGGGCTCTGCTCACAGCCAGGGAACACGGCTGATCTTCTTAACCCTTCTTTTTGGACATCAGGAGAGACCCCATGCATTTTGGAGTCACTTAATCCACACAGGGTCCAATCCTGGATCTTCCACGAATGAGCTGGGAGGCCCTGGGCAAGAAAATCACCCTCTCTGGGCCTCAGGCTCCAGCAACAGGAGAGTGAAAACAGACCCCACCTCACAGGGCTTCCAATAGTTCAGGAAAGAGCTTTGGAAAGGGTCAGGCCCAGCCTCTCACCCTCGTCCCAGTTGAGAACTGACCTGGCCTTTGGTGATATCCAGGTCACCGGGCACTGATCTTGGTCAGGCCTGAATTTACATGTGGAGGTCAGATGGGACACTGGGGCCTGGAGAAGGGATGGGTCCTTGCTACCGCAGGCAGTTTGTACCAAGACCCAGAGGTGTTCTCAGGGGCATCCTGGCCACCAGCCATGCTGGGAAGCAGACTTGCAGGGTGCCATCCACGCCTCCTGCTCACCCAAACTGCCTTCCCCATGGTTCTCCTGGCTGCCCCGGGTGCAGTGTAGAGGTCCAAGACCCTGCTACAATCATGGGAAAAGGACTGCTGAGAGTTTTGCCCACATCCTCCTTGTCTCCCAGCCCCACCTCTCCCCTCCAACTTCCTGCTGCGGTGCAGAGATCTAACCACAGCCCCCACCCCTGCTCAGAAGCCTTCCATGGCTCCCCACGGCCCCTGCACACACAGGAAACCCCTACCCCACCCTCCTAGCACTCAAGACCATCCCTGCCCTGGGTCCTGCCTCTAGGTTCCTCTCACTCCTGCTCTCACACACAAGACCCAGCCCAGGCATGATTAGTTTCAGCCAAAAGCCTTCTGTTCGAGAGCGTTAGAGCTGGACTATGGGCCCTGACCATCTCGCTTCAAGCCCCAGCTCTGACTCTGGCATGGGTGTTGCCTGGAGCAAGGGTCTTTGAGTCTGTGATTCAGTTGCACTGTCTGTACAATGGGGACCCTAACAGATCCACCTTCCAGGGTCACTGTGAAGGTCAACTGAGTTAACGTCTGCAGAACACCTGGGAAAGTTGGTCTGCCCTTTGCACACGCTGTTACCTTGCATGGAGGGCCCCTTCCTCCTTGACCACCTGGCCATCTCCCACTGTGCGAAGCCTTCACTGTCCACGGCTGCCAGAGGCTGCGGTGATCACTCCCACCTCATCTTTCTGTCCTGCCATTGGCATGTCTGTCCATGTCCACCTCCCTCACTATCCTGCAGGCTCCTGGTAAGCAAAACCTAGTTCCTCCGGGGCTCTGTACCCCACGGTTTAGGGCAGTGCCCAGCCCAAGATACATGCTTCAATCATCTAACAACGACGGACGAAGCGCTCGCTCTGGGTCCAGCACCATGGCAGCTAACAGCCAAAAGTTCAGCCCGAGACAGAGCTGACATTCTTGTGGAGAAGATAGACAGAAGGTGCGAAGGGGGAAATTCAAGCAGGGAGGGGGGCATGGGGAATGTCCAGGTGGAGGGCTGCGATTTTGGATTTGGTGGTTAGATTAGAGAAGGCCTCCCCAGGAAGGAGGAAGGAGAGCATGGGCCTTGCAGCTATCGGAAGAGAGCTCCAGGCAGAGTGAATGAATGAGCATGTGAATGAAAGAATGAGCAGGTGTGCATGGCAGGCAGGAGAATGCTCCAGCTTCAGCTGCCTCCAGAAGCTCCACATCTTGCACACTCACTGCCAGCGCGTCCTAATGGCCTCACCCCCCGGGTTCGAGTTACAGGATGTGACGTGCCCATTAAATTGGAAGTTAAACATATTCGGGGGTAATAAAGCCTCCCGGGTGTAGTTACCATTGGAAGGGGGGTCGACCTTAATTAAGACACCGTTAATGAAGCTGTCAGTACAGTAATGACCTCGGTTGTTAACGAGTTTGATTAAGGAACTGACTCTTGGAGGCCTTACAATTTCCTCCCATTTGATTAATAAATCTCCCGCTCTCGTCACCCCTTCTTCTTGCTCGTTACGCCACCTCTGCAGGAGACCGAGCCCCTGGCCAGGACCCACTCAACTCTCAATGACAGAGTCAGGACTCCATAATGCCCAGACATGCAGGGGGACCCAGAGGGAAGAAAATGGAGGACAGAAGGTGGGAGAAGGGGAGGGCCGCAGGGGCTGGGGTTGGGGTCCCAGGCAAGTCTGTCCAGGTCTGGACTGGGACTCACTGAGGGAGGGGCGCTGCTCCCAAAAGTAGAGCAGGAAACAGCTGTGCTGCTCTAGTCAAGCTTCTAGCCCTCTCTGGGCCTCAGTTTCCTCCTCCGTATAACGGGGTGAAAAATACCACATTCTAAGGCAGTTGGTGAGAATCAGTAAGGAGAATGCTGGGAAGGCAAATGAGGCGACTCCAAGGGCGGCTACGAGGCTACGGGGCTGGAGTTTTCAGCAACCAGGACAGTTAAAACTTGAGATACTCAAATCCTCCTCACCTTTCCACATTTAAAGCTCTGGTCACACCAAGGTTTGAGCAGCATGTGCCGGGAAGGGCAGCCGGCTTGGGGGGAGGATCTGATTCCATCTGAAGGTGGAATGGGGGGGCAGAGGTAGCAAACAGAGGCTCACCAAATACCCCCGGTGCCACCTTAAGCAAGGCCTGCTCTGGGTCTCAAAACCCTCCCATAAAGAGGGGCAATGGCGCCTTGCCAGCTACTTCCCACCCCCCTGGTCTCTTGGGACTCTCTAGATGTCACTGGGTGAGTCTGAGAGCTAGAAAAGAGTGAAAAGACCCACAGAAAAAGGACACAGGGAGCACCGAATCCCAACAGGCCAGGCCAGCCAACTTGCTGGGGGACCATGTTAAAATGCAGGTTCCTGGGCTCCCAACAGACCAAATCAACTTGGAATCAGGATTGTAGTGTGTCCCTGGCAAAGTCACCTTCCGAAGGGCTTGGGAAGTGCTGCCTCGGGAAAGCGGCTGCATCCACGGGTCATCGACCGAGGCTGTATGGTTAATCCCAGAGAGTCCCGCTGCTTGAGCCCTACCCCGGCCCCATCAATCAGAATCTCTGGGGGTGCGGCCCAGGCATGGGTGTATTTGTGATGCTCCTCCAGTAATTCCAGGACAGAGCCTGGGCTAAGACTTCCACTCCTGGGCTCAAAGATGCCAAGGTTCCAGAAGACCCTGGCTGAGCCTCAGTCTCCCCATCTCTAAAATGGGGGTTTTGATGCCTGTTTGGACATTATATAACTGAGCAGGGGAGGCGAGGCACTGGGCTCCCAACATAGATTAATACGTTTCATCCTAATGCAGCACCGTCCCCACCCCCACCCTCCAAGGGCTTCACCTCCCCGTGAAAGTCAAGAGTTTCTCTAACATCAGCCATGCTCCTGCGCCCCAGCCAAGGTGTAGCAGGGAAAAGACAGCAGCCTCAGAAAGACCTATATTCCCAGCGACAACGAAGGAAGTCCCACGTGGAAAAAGGATTCACTATTTGTTTCCAAAAATACAGCCAGGGCCTTTTCACAGGGAGTGACAACTCCGGCGGGTTCTGCTCACATCAACAAACCAACCGGTAGGCTTTCCCACTGAAAAAGCAGGTGGAAATCACAGCACATCACAGACACAGGGGCTACCACCTTCACCCACCGGGATCTGGTCTGGGACCTGTTGACATAGTGGCGAGAAGTACGTTTGTTTTCCTTCACCCTCCATTAGAGAGAAAGCAGCCCCTCCATGGGGGCAGTGAGTGCCATTCAACTAGGGGCTCCATGGGCTCCTGCCATGGTTTACAGGTTCCAGCAAACCAAGACCTTGGAGTAGCGCCTGACCCTCCATGCATTCCTACAGATTATTCCAGACCTCCTCTTAGTCCTGGGGACTAAACCCAGTCCTCGGAGGGTCCAGCCCTGCTCTCTAGCATTACAAGTTCGTTCTGAAGTCTCCAAACAACCCAGGCATGAGGCAACCCAGGTACCATGAGCAGGTGGTGACATGAAGCTGGCCTTGACCCCCACGGCCTCGGGTCCCTGAGGAGGCAGCCTACCAGGTCAGAGAGCAGAAGTCGCTCCCCCAAGAATAGCCCCAGAAAGCTCCCAGGGAAGCTGCGTTCTAATCCAATTGCCCCCCCGGGGAGCCTAGCTTACCAAGGCATGGGCTTCGGTTTCCATAAATACCCAGGCCTCATTGATGTCACCACCCCGTGCAGATGTTTAACAGCCTCGGCTGCTGGCATTAGGCCCAGCAGACAGGCGCCCTGCCGCCTGCCCACAGAACACCTGGGTGACACAGCTGGGCACCGATATCGCCCTGCTCTCAATGCCCATCCAGCCCTTCACCTGTACCCGCTGGACGCAGGGTCCTGCCCATTGCCTCAGCCTGCCTGCCACACTCGGCACCTGAGGCTTTCTCCAAACAGACACGCTGTGGACCACACCAAAAGCCAAAACCTTAGCAGCAGGACTGGGGACCCTGGATATGGAAGGGGGAGAGGAGGAAGGGTACCTGCGCTGAGAGGTAGGGAATTTCACAGCTGATGGAGAGCTGCTGACTAATAGCCTTTCTCTCCTCACGACCGATAAACACCTCCGCTTCAGGGGACAAATGCCTGATATCCCTGCCAGCATGGAGGTGGGGGGTCATCTCCTTCTGCCAGCCACTTGTATGCCCATCCAGATCCCCCTGGGTGCCCTGAGGCCCCACCAAGCCTCTCACTCCAGCTCCAAGCCCCAACCACGCTCAGCTGGGCCCCCTCTAGCCACTGGCCTCAAGTTCCAGGCATAAACCTGCCACATATACTCACAAATAGCGTCTTCTGCAAGCCATCGTATCTGGGGTCAGTTTCCCCTTCTCTTTCTCTCCGTCTCCAGCTGGGGAGGCTCAGTGGGGCTACAGGAGGAGCAGGATGCTCAGGCAAGAAGTGGAAGGGAATAAAATTAAAGCGAGGGGCGAGTCACATTCCTGGGGGTGGGCAGCTCATCCATGGAGGCTTGGGTGGGAGCAGGGGGCGGATGGTAGCAGCAGGCTCCGAAGGGGTGCCTGGCACACAGGGCTCACACTGTGCCCAGGAGCCTGCGGGGAAGTCGAGTCACCATGGTCGCCAGGTGGGGTGGGGGCACCTGCCTCTTCGCAGCTATCTGGGACCACCTCGAGATTTTTCCTTCCCGCACATCCGGGGTGGAGGGGTGCGGGGAGGTGGGAAGGGCTGGAGGCGAGTCTGCGCCCGGTTTGCTCTCGCAGCATCCGGAGGAGGGGCGGGCGCGCCGGAGCCTGCCCGGGAGCCCAAAGAGCAGCGTAGTGCGGCCGCGCTGGACCAATCGCCGAGGCGCTTGTCGCCATGGCAACTGCAGCATCAGGCGCGGCTACCCCGCGGCGCCCTCGCTGCAAAGTCACACACCAGCCGCGCTGGTCCCTTCCTGGCCCGCGCTGTAAACCTGGAAATCTGTTGCTAAAATGCAGGCGCTGCCCAGGAGCCTGCGATGACGCCGCTTTCCAGGGTGGCTTCTCCGCCTTTGGCACGGAGACATGCAAGCCACCAAATTGCACCGGCCTGTGCCCTGGAGTCAGGCCCACCGGTTCTAATCCTGGTTCTGCCACCTAAGGGCCTTGAGACCTTGACCAAGCCGCTTCCCTTCTGGGAGCCTTGATTTACTAACTGTAAAATGGGATCATAACAGCCATGTCACAAGGTTTACAGGAGGGCATATCAGCCTGGCACCCACCAGCTGCAGAGCGCCTGTCGCTTACACAGACCTAAAGGGAGTTGGACTGGGGCTAGGAAGAAATTCTTGCCTGGCTGTGCTGCCCATTCATTCACTCAACAAACACCCGTCGAACACCTTCCACGTACCAGGACTAGCAACAGAGTGGTGAATAAGGCAGACAAAAGATCTGCCCTCCTTATGTTTACACTCTAAGGGGGAGATAGGAAATATATGCAACCAAATGTATCATTTTGCATGGTAATAAGGATCAAGATAAAAAGTAAAGCAGAAGGCGGAAGGGAGGGGAAGGGGAGGGGAGGGAAATAGGAGGGGGAAAAGAGGGAGATAGGAGGTGGGAGGGAGGGAAGGGAAAAGGGGGAATGGAGGGAGGAGCAGAGGAGGGAGCAGGGAGGGTGGACATTTGTACTGGGGGGGGGAGGGGATGGTCATGGAAGGAGTCTCTAAGAGGGCGCATGTGCTGAGACCCGAATAATGGAAGATCTAGGGGAGGAGTATTCCAAATAGAGGGAACTGCTAGTGTCAAGGCCCTGGGGCAGAAATAAGCTTAAAGTACTGGAGTAAATGAGCCAGTATAGTGAGATTTGACCAGGTGAGGTCAAATCCATCCTCTCCTCCCAGTTTTACTTTTCTTTCACACAAGGATCTCTCTCTCCTTATCTGATGCTTACCTGACCAGTTCCTTATTAGAAAATTCCAAACCTATGTTGACACACACAAACACACAAACCCACACACACCTTATGAGCCCCATGGCAACCCCAATGTAGTATCATATCACCATTCCATTTCCTAGAGGAGAAAAATGAAAGTCCAGGGATTCAGCAACTAGCTCAGGTTGCACAGCTGCTAGTGAGTGGTACAGCCAGGCTAGTCTGGTTCCAGAGTCTCAGCTCTTAACGATGGCAGTGCTGCCCAGTTGGGAGGATTAAATTAGAGGTTGGCAGCTCAGAAGGCCATTCTCCTTCTTCGTTTTCTCTCTGGACTCGCAGAGGCTCCTTGAGCCTCACTCCTTCCTTCACAGTGGTGGCCTTGGAGCTCAGGGAGGGTGAGTGACTTGCCTGGAGCGGCACAGCAGAGAGGCAGAGATGGGCATCAATCCAGTTCTTGTGGCTCTACCCCTTAAATGGAGCAGGGGTTAGCACTGAGGCAGCGGGTGGCCAAGGGGCTTCCTGAGTCACCCAAGGAGGTAACAGCCCGGAATGGCCTGGATTCCACTCTTTGAACGACCAAACTTCCTGCAGCATTGACTTCCCTCCCTGAAAGAAACACTCTCATAGGGATCTTTCTGATTTCTGTGGGTTTCACACACTGCAGAGCCTACCCTTGCTCCATCACTGAAATTTCATGAGATATTAACAACATCAAAACAATGATGACAAGCTCATTTTGTCCCACTGTTTTAGTGAATCCTCAGAAACACCCCCAGGAAGTAGAAATAATTTCCAGACCCACTCAGAGAGGTTATGTCACAAGTGGAGGTCTCACCTCGATGGGGAGAGGAAGCCCAGACAATCCCCCATCCCTGAAGCTCTAGCAATGCCCCTGGCATCTGCCTCCCTTCCATTTTACAGGAGAGAAAACAGGTCCCGACAGGTGAGCGGGGCTGCCTGTGACAGCACGGAGCCCCCTCCAGGGACCTTTCCCATGTGTCCTCTCTTGGTCCGTGGAGCCTACTGGCAGAGGGGTAGGGGTGGGAGGAGAGCATGGAATCCATCTGCACACCCATTGTCTTTTGGCATCTCTCCCTTATAAATGTACCTGGATTTTTCCTACATTTTATGCCGTTATTTCAGAAGAGGGCAAACAGCAGAGGCCCAGGCATTCAGAAACAAATGCCAAGATGGGAGTTTTTTCCAAAACGTCATGGACTGCCTACCTGGGCGATGTTTACAATGCACCAGTGCATCATTCATGGCGCACCTGGGCAGCTTTGATTTCTAAGGTTTGGGGTCTGGCACTCAACATTCATGGACCTGAGATTCCAACTCTGGGCTCTGCCTCAAGAATCCAGGCTTGGCCCTTCTGGAAGTGACCGAGGTCAGAGAGGCTCCCTGCAAGGGGATGGGCTCACATGTGCTGAGGGCCCACGATGTGCCAGGGTGGGCTTGGGCTCACCCACCTCATGACCCCCGGCCCCCACGATCACCCTGTGAGGGTAAGATTTGTGAGTCCCGCTTTCCAGGTGTGAAGCCTGGGGTCATGCTGGGTCCAAGAAGTGACGCTACAGGACACAGGATCAAATCATCTCATTCACTGATAAAAACTAAATATAAAGAGTAGACTTACGGAGTTGGACTATGAAGTATATAGGTTGGTGGGAAATGGAATGTGGGATGAGAAGGGGGAGATGATGCTGGATGTATGCAGAATGTTTAATGAGGTCAAATGTAAATATGTGGTAATGGTTGGACTTGATGGTAGCACATAACAAACACTGCTAATTTATGGATGTGATTGTGACTGAAACAAATAGCCTAGGGAGGTTAATGTTAGTTGGAGGATAGCTGGAGGATAATATTGGGAATATATAACAGTGATTTTGGCAGTAGATAAGGATTGTGGCTAATGATATAAATACAGGAAATTCTTCTACTATAGGGTGTTAAGAATGTGATGATACATGGGAAAAATACAACTAATGTAATTTATGGACTATAGTTATCAAAACATTTTGATTTTGTAGCAAAAGCAAAGTTGGTACTATATTAATGCTAAAGGTAAAAAAAAAAGAATACAGAGTTTGGTTTTGTGAGATATGAATATAATTAAGCATTTTTTTCTCTTCTTCGTTTTTTTCATTAATAAGGAGACCTTGACTCTGTCATTTAACTAATCTGTGCTCATTTGTGTATCTTTCTGAACACCAGAGGAACAACTGAGTTAGAAGTTGGAATAAGATGAGATAAAAGTGCCTGGAAATGATAAGGATTTAATATCCAGGATATACAAAGAGATGTTACAACTCAACAATAAAAAGACAAATGACCCAATTAAAAAATGGGCCAAAGACTTGAATAGACATTTCTCCGAAGAAGAAATACAAATGGCAAAAAAACACATGAAGAAATGCTCAACATCACTCATGATTAGGGAAATGCAAATCAAAACTACAATGAGATATCATTTCACACCTATCAGAATGGCCACTATTAAAAAGACAGAGAACTACAAGTGTTGGAGAGGATGTGGAGAGATAGGAACACTTCTTCACTGTTGGTGGGAATGCAGAATGGTACAACCACTGTGGAGGACTGTCTGGCAGTTCCTAAAGAAGTTGAATATAGACTTGCCACGTGACCCTGCAATACCACTACTGGGTATATACCCAGAAGAACTGAGAGCAGTGACACGAACAGACATCTGCACACCGATGTTCATAGCCACATTATTCACCACTGCCAAAAGTTGGAAACAACCCAGGTGTCCATCAACAGATGAGTGGATAAACAAACTGTGGTCTATTCACACGATGGAATATTATGCAGCTGTAAAAAGAAATGAAGTCATAAAACATATGGCAACATGGATGAACCTGGAGGACATTATGTTGAGTGAAGCAAGCCAGACACAAAAGGACAAATACTGTATGAATGCATTACTATGAACCAAATATATTGTGTAATATATTGTTTGATTCACAAAAAAAAACAAAACAACAAAAAAATTTACATGTATCCATTACATTTAATTGACAACTGTATATATTTATTCATCTGTGTTTACTTTTTAGTTTTTTTTTTTTTTTTTTTTTAAAGACTTTATTTATTTACTTTATCCATTTTAAACCCCCCCTTCCCCATTTGCTGTTTTGTGTCCATTCGCTGGGCAATTCTCTGTGTCTGTTTCCTGCCATTTCTTCTCATCCTCCTCCTCCAGTCTTCACCAGGATTTGATCCTGGAGACCTCCGATGTAGGAGAGACGTGTTCTGCCGCCTGCGCCACCTCAGCTCCTGGCTTCTGGAGCTTTCGGAGCGTCTCGTCTTATCTCTCCCCTGTTACGTCATCATCCCGCTGCATGGCTCCTGGGGCCCGACAGCTCAGCGGCACACAGAGCCTGGCAGCCCATGCGCCTTCTATATATATATATTTTTTATTTTACCGGGAGGTCCCGGGGATCGAACCCAGGTCCCTCCATATGGCAGACGGACGCCCAACCATTTGAGCCACATCCGCCCCCTACTTTTTAGTTTTTAATTGCTTATGTTTTCAATTATTAAATGTACAAAATAAAGTAAAAAAAAAGTGCCTGTAAAGAACTTTTTAGGAGTAATGTTGCCATAACTTGTTGAGCTGCATTTTTCTGTTATTTTAATTTTTTTTGACTTTGAAATAAAGTTATTTTTTAAAAAATCATCTCATTTTCCTGAAATGTTCCCATCTGTCATCAGAGTCCTGTGGTGGGGAGGGTGTGGCCACCATCGTCCCCTGCCCAGGGTTGTCTGGCAGGCTCACCCAGCCACCTCTGCGGGGCCAGGGGGCTGGGGCACAGCAGGAACCCAATGAGGCTCTGGGATCCCACCTCTCCCGGGCTGCTCTGGAAATGCCTGTGTTCACCCCCTGCCCCCACCTCACCATTGCAGCCCCCCTGCAAAGCAACCTGGATTGGAAGGAGAAAGCAGCTGGCAAAGGGTGAGTCAGGAAACATTTCGCATCCAGGGCTGTCTCCCATCCCAACCCTGCCTGCCCCCAAGACTGGAAAATTCCACCCTGCAGGAAGACAGGCAGAGCCAATCATGCAGAGAGCAGCTGGCTCCCGCAACCTGGGGCCGGCGTGCTCCCATCTGTCCCCAAAGCCAGAGGAGCGTAACAGAATTCAGGTAGAGGGAGGACAAAAGAAGGGCTGGGGCACATTGTCGACAGGACATGGAACCCTGGAGTCTCTGGAATTGAGCGTTTTCCTACGGGGGTGGAACAGGCCACCCCCCCACACCTATCACTGCTCTGCTGGTCACCAACTGCTCTCCTTGTGGCATGAAGAACCACAGACATCTGACTCTTCTATCACAGTCATGAGCCAGAATCCTGAAATTTCACTTTCTTTTTGTTTAAGCTTTATATTTTAAAGAAATTAAATCTCAATGACACAAATAACATTAAAATCCTTTATGGTGTGTGTGTGTGTATGTGTTTAAACACTAAAATCCTCTGACTGGCCCCCTCCAAAAAATTCCTACTCCCCTCTCCCATCTCTGTAGAGTCGCTGCTGCCATTTGTTTGGAGCACATCCTTTCAGAACGTTTTCTATGTCTTTTTCTACGTATATATGTCGATAGAAAATATAAAGGATTAGGCAGAGCCTTAAAGATGGCATCATATGAAGGTATGAAATTGTTTTAAAAGATTGAAGTTTCTTTAAAAAGATTGAAAATGAAAGATGAATACGATGAACTCGGAAGCACCCATCACCCAGTATAAGAAATAGAACATTATGAAAATACGAGGGAAGCCCCCCGGGCCCCTCACCAACGCTTCCCTTCTCCCACGCCCACGACCGCAGTTTCGGGGAAGATTTTTCATTGCAGTTTTCCTACACAGACAGTACCTACAAATGATATGAACACATACACATGTTTTTAAACTTTACAGAAATGGAAACACACTGCATGTCATTTTCTGCAATTCTTTTTCCCCCCACTCAACATTATGTTTGGAGACTGACTCATGGAAACGCACAACCACAGACTCTTACACGGTGCCCCAAATCTCACGACAGACATGGGCTCTTGGAGCTAGCTGGAAGGGGTCCGACAGGCCTGCGACCAGCCCCTCCCACACGGCTCTGCCCTCCCCCTGCCCCTCACGTGCAGGCAGAGGAAGGAGGAAGCAGCCACGTGCAATTGTGTTTGGAAATGCGTGTGGGCTTCTGGGAGCTTGGCAGACAGCCCCCTCTGCAACGCACCAAATGCCATCATGCCGTCCTGTCCCCAGTCCTGGAGGCGGAGATCAGACCCCGGGCCCAGGACCATCCTCGACAGGTCACTTAAATGGAATGGCTGCCGCTTCCGGATGCTCTCTGGGAAACCCAGCCAAGGGAATCTGGAAGTCCCTGGGGCTGGCACCCATCACTCCCTGCTGGCCGTTGTGCCAGGCTTGCCGCTGAGCATGCCCAGTCCAGTCCGGGTCCATGGCGCCTGGCCAAGGCCCAAGACAAGGAGCGAGGGTGGCCCTGCAGACACACCCTGCAGAAGTTCAGGCTGCGTTTGGGCTGCGCTGGCGGGAGGGAGGAGGCGTGGGAGCCTGGCGCTGTTTGATTGCAGCCCTGGCAGGACATGTCTCAGTTTCTGCCAGGGGACAAGGACTCCACGTCCTGCTCACACAGAGGGAGAGAACAAGTGGGAGCAGAGGGCACCTAGACCAGCTCCTGTCCCCCGGAGCCTCGGCTTATGCACCTGTGAAACGGGTCTAAGGCTCCCACGGGGCCCTCATGCAGTGGACGAGGGGCTGTGGACCTGACTGGAGGACACAGGTGGGCAGGGGCAGGTCGGGATGGACCAGCCCCCAACACCAATAGCCGGAGAAGAAGAACCGAAGTCCGCAGAGTGTGACGTGCCCTGGAGTTGAGGGGCCCTCCCTCACCCTGCAGGTGCTATCCATCCCCTCCCCCACCCCCCCCTTTCCCCTAAGCCCTGTCTGCACCATCTCTGCAGACCCCACACCCAGGGATCAAGACTGTGACTTCGGAGCCAACTGCCTGGGCTGGAAGCCTCCTCTGCCACCAGCTGTGTGGCCTCTTCACCGGCACAGTGGGGTTCACTGGGGCGCCTACCTCCAAGTGAGGATTAAAGGAGCTGATACACACATATATAAAGGAGTCAGACCAGAGCCTGCTACTGGAATTGGAATCCCCTGGGTACCGGAGTCGGGGTTCTGGGCATGCGTCTTCCCTCAGCTGCTTATCTCGCACCTGTAAAATGGGGGGAGGGGATATGCCCCACCCCCACCCGAGGTGTGAGGGCGCTTCCCAAACCTCAGTAATTTAGGACTGACGTCACATTGCCTCCCATTTCTCACCCTTCCTGTGCTAATATTTGCCTAATATTTTTCTCTAAATTTAAATAGTTTCATTTGAAAATAAAACTTTCTGGTGCATCAAAGGACATGATGAAGAAAGTAAAAAAATCAACCAATAGAATGGGAGAAAAGAATTGTAAATCATATATCCGAGAAGGGTCAAGTATCCAAAATAGGTAAAGAAATCCCTCAATTCAATAACAAAAAGACAAACAATCTAATTAAAAAATGGGCAAAGGACTGGAATAGACATTTAATTAAAGATACACAAATATTGCAATAAGCACATCAAAAGATGCTTGGTATCATTAGCAGCTAGAGAAATACAAATCAAAACCACTATGAGATATCACGTCACACCCATTAGAATGACTATTACTCAAAAAAAAACAAAAACAGAAAATAATAAGTGTTGGCAAGGACATGGAGAAACTGAAACTCTCACGCACTGCTGGTGGGAAGGGAAATGGTGCAGCCACTGTGGAGAACAGTTTGGTGGTTCCACAAAAAGTTAAACATAGAACTACCATATGACCTGGAATCCCACTCCTAGGTATATATTCAAAAGAACTGAAAGCAGGGACTCACACAGATAGTTGTTCACCGATGTTCATAGTGGCATTATTCACAATAGCCAAAAGATGGAAGCAACCCAAATGTCCATCAACCCAAGAATGGATAAACAAAACGTGGTCTATCCATACAGTGGAATATTATTCAGCTGTGAAAAGGAATGAAGCACTGATCCATGCTACAACAGGGATGGACCCTGAAGATATCATATTGAGCCCAGCCCTGGCCACCCTGAGCTCTGTGTCCCCCACGGCACAGCATGTGGTTCAGAGATAGGCATGCACCTCGAGCTGGGCCCCTGAGGGGTGGGCCCAGAAAGGTTGTTGGCACTGCTGGGAGAGCGAAGGTCTCCTCCACTGAGTTCAAACCTGGGAGACAGGAGCCGGCACCTGACACAGGGTCCCTATGAGGAGGTGCTGGTGCAGGGGGAAGCCGAACCGAGAGTAGGAAAGAGACAAATTCCAGAGTCAGCATCAGAGCCCTTGATTCCAGCCATGCCCGAAGCTTTGACGCTATGTGAGCCAATATCCCCATTTTGATTTAAGCCCATTAAGTGAGTTTTCTGTCATTTATAACCAAACATCCTAATACATGTACCTTCTAACAATGATAATATAACATTGAGTGATGTTATAATGATCATAATATGAAGGGATTGTTCCAATCAAAGTGAATGTACATAGAATCCTGCGTGAGAACAACAGAAGGAAGGGTAAGTTCTTGGGGGATGAGGGATATAGGAAGGAAAAATGGAAATTTCCCAGAGGACAGGTGGTCGAAGCTGAGTCTCGAGGGATGAGTAGAATTCTGTCGGCACACGGTGCATGGAAAGGCATACCTGGCAGGCGGATCAGCATGTGCAATGGCCCAGAGGCAAGAAGCCAGGAGCAATGAGGCTCCATCTACCAAGGGGCTTGGGCCCCACCCTGAGTCTAGCAGGGAGCCCCAGAAGGTTTCAAAGCAGGGGAGGGACAGGGTTTGGGGTTCAGTAGATCCCTTCATGAAGAATGGACTGGAGGCGGAAAGATGAAAGAAGAGATGGAAGGAAGGGAGGGAGGCAGAGGAGGCTTGCCCCGAGATATGGGGGTGGAGATGGGAGAGGAGAGAGGCTTGGGGAGAAATGTGGGTGGAGCGTGAGGGAGGGGGTGAGGACAAGGGCAACTCCCAGGTTCTAGGCTTGGGCAATTAGGTGGGTGGCAACGGTGCTGACCTAAATGGGGACACAGGAAGGGGTGTGGGGTGGAGGAGAGAGGCCCCCTCCCCTTCCAGGTGTGTTGGGGTGAGGTACCTGGGGGACACCCATGAGGACGAGCCCTGGCCCAAATCCACCTACTCATGGTGGAGAGACCCCAGGTAAGGACGGCCAGCTCAGAGGCCTGTGCCTGTGGGTATAAATCCCACTTCCCACGTGTGAATGAAGTTGAGCGTGTCACTCCACCTCTCTGAGACTCTGCTTCTTCAGATGTAAAACAGAGATACACTTGGCTCGCCACCACCCTTGCAGCTCTTAGCCCCCTCCCCTGGTTGAATCCCCCACAGGCTGCAGACCCCCTACCAGGGCTCTCCCCCACCCCCATGCCCATGGCATCTCGTGCTCAGCTCCAGCCTGGGGTCCCGCCTGCCTCCTGCTGAGAGTCACCAGTGCTGTCTGCCTGGGCTCCTGGGGGTCTCCCCCCACCCACAATCCATTGTCCCTGTCCCAAGACCCTCCCCATAAGACCCCAACAGGTTGCGGGTACTCTCTCCCATAGCCGCAGGTTCCCACACCTCTCCAGCACCCGCTTCTGTGGCAAGAGCACCTTGAACTGGGCTGGGTCCCCTGCTCCTGGCTGCTGGTGAGAGCAGGACGAATCCCAGGTCTCTCCCAGGGATGTGCCATCTGTCTGGCCTCGCCACAATGAAACAGGCTCCACTCTGCTAGGATCTGAGATCAAGCAAGAACTACTCTGAACAAAAAGAATCCAGAAGAAGGGCTAAGTAAGCCTTGTGCTCAGAGAGGTTCATCACAGCAGTATTTATAGCCACAACACACGAAAACCTCAAATAAATATTGAGGTAAATGCCCAATATTGGGAGGTTAAAAAAATACATATCATGTTTCTGCATCTGATGGCATATTATGTAGCCTTTAAAAGTCACGTCTGCAACCAATGTCACTGATGACTGTTAGTGAAAAAGGCAAGTTAGAAAAGTGTATATTCCATACAAACATAACTAAGGTCAGACAAATGGGAAAATATCTGGCAAGAAACACGCCAAGATATGTCACCGACAGTGACATCTCTGATTTTTCACATTTCCTACTACATGCTTAACTACAAGGAAAAATGTATTGTTACAAAAGTCACCTAAAAATTACTGCAAACACCAACAGACTCATTTTCAAAGGAAGAGGTGATGGGGAGGCAGCAGGGGTCGAGTGCACAGGCTTTGGAGTAAGACATGGGTTCGAATCTTGTTCCCTCGCCACCTGGCTCAGAGCCTTTGGACGAGTCCTTGCTTCTCTCTGAGGTTCTCCGGTGACTCCGCCCCCTAACAGAGGGTTGTGGTGAGGACTGAATGGGTGACTGTATGCCAGGCGCCTAGAGGACTGGGTGCCCCAGGACAGGCATTCAACAAAGGTACCCAGCACCCCCAGGAGTTAGCATGGGGAGGTAGGTAAGAGCAGGGCTGCCAGGCAGGGCAGGCGGTGCAGCTTGTGCATTGTACAACTCCAGGTGGCACAGCTCCCTTAGATCACGATTGGCACGGTGCCCCCAGATTTGTGCGGGGCAGCATCCCTGGTTTAGAATATGGGCTCTGAGGTGCCTTGCCCCAGCTGTCATTTATCAGCATGTGACCATGGGCAAAACCCCTCTGAGAAACAGACATCATAAAAGAATCAACTCACAGGCAAGCTGTGATGATACAGTGGTCTAATCAGCACCAAATGGCTGCTGAGGGATTGCCATCACCCCAGCACCCCATTGGACCCATACAGTATCCTTATCCCCAATTCTCCTTTTGCCTGGAAAAAAGGGAAGTGAAGCATCTTCTGTGGCTCCCTCAGGACAGGGCTGGGGAATAAGGATGGGGCTTAGACCCCTACAAGGGCAAGGGTAGGGAGGCTGCCCAATGGTGTTCTCTACAGTCCTCCACATTGAGTGCTCAGGAGCCCAACTCACCAGGCTTGGAGGTCAGAGGCAGGTGCCCTCCTCCTGCTCGCAGCTGGGATGTCAGCTTCACCCTGCCAGGCCTGGCCCCCACACCAGCCTCCTCTCTGGCCTCAGTGCATCGTCTCTTACCTGCCTGATCCACCCCCAACCCCAAAGTCAGGGGGATCTGTTCACACCCCAGATCTGACCATGTCATGCCTCCGATTCAAACCCTGTGGCGGTCATCTTTGGCTCCATATTCTTTCCCCGTCCATATTCTTTCCCCGTCCATATTCCTTCCCTGTGGACCCCTGCTGACCCCTTGCCTTCATCTCAGGCGAAGCCCCCACCCCCCACTCATACCACTCCATCCCCGCAGGCAACCTGCCAATCCCTCCTTCTAGCCCCAGGGCCTTTGCACATCCTGTTACCCCCAATCGGAATGCTCTTCCTCCCATGCTCCCAGCTAGCACCCTCTCATGGTTCCACCATGGCAGAATGTCTATTTCTGCATCTGGAAGCTTCATCCAGAATCTCCAGCACAAGCAGGGGTTGTGTATTTGCTTGTTCACTAATTTATTACCATCTCCCCCTGGAACATAAGCTCCTTGGGGACAGTCCCTCCTAGTCATTGCTCTCTCCCCGCACCTGAAAATGCATAGGTGCTTGATGAATACCTGTGGACCCAATAAGTGAACAAATGAAAGCTCCAACCTCCCTGGAGAAAAGAGGAACCACTACCCCATCTCCTACCAATGCAGATGGGGGCCAAGAGAAGGTGGCAGCTCCCACATTCTCCCAGGGAGGCGCCTGCACTGAGGGCCTCCCTCACTGAGAGATGACATGGCAACAGATAAAAGCTGTAGAGTCAAGATGGCAAATCCCAGCTCGGCCCTACACTTACTGTGTGACCCCGGGCAAGTGACTCAGCCTCTCTGGGCCTCTTGTTCCTGATCGTAAGGGTTATTCACCACCCAGCAATGAGGCTGCGTTTCATTCTGCACATGTTAAGACCAGAGTGGCTGGACGGAGGGACTCTGGGGTTCCCCGGCTGGGATCAGAATCCCAGTGCCACAGGCTGGGTGGCTTCAGGCAGGTTGGTTCCCCAAGTGGTGCGCCTCAGTTTCCTTATCTGCCTGATGGGTACATAATCATGGAGCCTCCTTCAAGAGCTGTTGCAGAGAGTAAACGGGTTGATCCATGCAAAGTGCTCGGTCAGCCCAGAGCCCGACTCACACCTTCTGGAAGGTCTGGTCATGGAGGTTGGGGACATGCTTGCTGTGCTGTCACTTCGCTGGCACCTTGGACAGCCTGTCAGTTGCTCAATGATTGTAGGTTGATGAAATATTCCTCAGTTCCTACTCTGTGCCAGGTCTTTGTCCTGGAGGGTACACAGTCTACTGTTGCCCCAGATTTCAATGGGACTGAGCCCCCCACCCCTGCCCCAGCCTTCCCTCTGACAGAGATGAGAAGGTGGGCTTTGAGGCAGGTGGAGGGGAGTTGCTGGGAGAGGCTGCGGGGTGAGGAGGTCAGACTCCATGCCTGAATGCTTCCTGAAGGTGCTTTGTTCCTCTTTTGGGTTTTGGGGGTGGGATAGGGGACTCGCCTTTGAGCAGAGAGCCCAGCTGATCTCGGCTATAAATGGGGGGTGTGGGGTTTCCCATGCTTAGGCTGGGCTTTAAGTGGGGGTGTGGGGGCTGCACTTGACCACCTGCGGCCTGGCTGAGTTGGGTAGGGGATATGTGACGGGGTCTGGAGCCCCAAGCTCCTGACCCAGGGCTCCTTCCACAGCCCCCCACTTCCACCCCCACTCATTTCAAAGCCTGTTTCTGGGCACACTTTTTGGTCATGAAATTCTAGAGGTGGTCCCATTTGTTCATTCATTCATTCATTCATTCATTCATTCATTCATTCATTCACTTATTCACCCAAAATTTCTGGAGCACTTGCTGTGTGTCAGGCCCTGTTTTAAGATAAGCACTAGGACCCAGCAGGAAGAGACAGACAGAAACCCCTGCCCTTGTGGAGCTAGCAGTCTCATGGGGGAGATGGATAATTAATGAGCGAGTATATGGTGTGTCAGCTGACGATGGGTGCCGTAAGGGCCCCGGACACTCCGATAGTGGGACAGTGTTGGCCATATCAACCATGTCATGCTCCTGCTTGCGTGCCTGAGCTGAGCCAGAAGTCATCAGGGTCAACAGGCTTCCCAGGCTCGTTGGCCATAGTAACCAAGATCTACGCTCCAGAATTGGGGAGATGACAGTCTGCTCAGTCCTGCTCAGACCCCACATGGTTCCTAGGCTTAGCTCTGGTTCCTGCCCTGAAAGAGTGATGGGGACAGGGTGGGGCAGAATAAGAGGGAGTGGATGTGAAGGGGGCTGCAGACCTCACCAAGGAGGACAGAAACCGTCTCGGGGGTGCCAGTTCCTACAGGGCTGTACCTGTGGGCAGGTTGTTGGGCCCAGAGGGCAGAATCCAGATCTTTGGGGGAAGGAGGGTCAGGAAGAGAACATTTATCCAATCCCCACACCATCTTCTCTAATCCTCCCAATGAGTGTACGAAAAAAAAAATCCGTTACTGACTCCATTTTACAGTCGAGGAAATCAAGGTTCAGTGAGGTAAAGAGACCTGCTGTGAGTCACGCAGCCAGAACGTGGCTCAGCTGACTCCAGCGGCAATCACCAGCAGCAGCAGCAGGCTAGGCATCAGGAGGAGCTCTCGGTCAGGGCTGCCTGGTTAGATAATGAACTCCCTGTCACTGGGAGTATGCAAGCTGAGTGGCCACTTCTGGGGGGATGGCTTTGTGGCAGAGCTGAAGGTTGCAATTTGCAGGGTCACCGTCAATGTCCATTTCCGTCTTAAGATTCTGCTACAAGGTGGGCACCGTGTTTAATGACCAGGAAATCACGATGCTGTCACTGCAGTGCTTCCAGTACCATCCGCAGCTGCGGGTGCCAGGCTGTGGCCTGGAGCGGTCCTCACTGCAGTGAGAGCCCTTGGTTGACAACAGCACCACCCTGACAGCTCCTTTTATGGTTTTCAAAGTACTTTTGTAGCCGTCATCGAAGTGAGCCCCTTTGCAGCCCTCTGACCCACATGTTATCACCCCATTTTACAGATGCAGGATGGAGTCAGGTTTCCTGGCTGCTTGTCCAAGACTACCCCGTGAGATTCATCCCTGGCCCATGGCACGGGTGGGTACCCAGGCCAGGACAGGGCTCAGTTGTACTCACTCCCGAGGGAGGGGGGCAGTTCTCGAAACCCTTCCGCCAAGCTCAGGAGCTGGAGGCAGGGCTGATCCCAGGGCAGCGGGAGGGGGGCGTCCAGGACCCTGTGGCCTCCTCTTACTCCAACCTTCTAGCTCAGGCAGAAGTGGTTGCAGGTGGCTGTCAACCCAGGTATCTGCTGCCAACCCACCCACCCGTCCTTCCCCAGGGAAGGGACTTGGGATGCAGCTTCCTTCCGAGGCCCAGGGCACGCAGTCCGGGGAGTATCAGCCCCAGCCAGTCTGATGAGGGGGGTAGAGTGGGGAGCAACAAACATGGACTCTGCCCTCAGACCTGATTTCAGATCCTGACACAATTGCTGTGATCTTGGGCAAGTTCCTACCCTGGAAAATGGGGAAAAGTACACAGCCCACACTCAGGGCTGACGCTGATGCCATTGTCCCTGTGAGTTCTGGGAGGCCTGTTTCTGTCTCCATGCAGGAAGGACCTAAGAGTAGGAGGCCTCACACAGAGTCTTCTCCAGGCCAGGAAGCAGGGGGAATCTTTTTTTTTTTTAAGGGCCAAGTCATTTTATTGAGGGACTTCTAGGGGGTTGAGGAAGGGGTGGGGACGAGGTCTGACATGGGCAAACCGGCAGGGACCTCCCGATCTCGCAGCAGTGGACCAGAGGGTATCTCCTGGCAGGGACGGCCAGGTCTTCCTGCAGTCTGGTTGGGGTTCCTGCCCATTCTCCATATTGTAGCACCACCTTGTACAGGCATAGCTCAGATTTCACCCTCCCTGCCTCCCTCAGCGTTTAGAAGCTGCCACTCCCTCCTCCTGGCACTCACCCCTTCATTGGTTCCCTCCCATGCCAACCACGTTCCTGCCCCAGGGCCTTTGCACCTGTGCCACCCACCCCATCAGAAAACCCTTCCCCCAGATCTTTGCCTGGCTCCCTCTATTCGGATCTCAGCTCAGCTTGGCTCAGCCTTGGGATGTCTTTCCTGAGCATCCTGGCTGAAGCAGCTTCCCAGGAGCCCTCTGTCTCCCCACCAGCTCTGTATCATTCCGAGCTTTTTAAATCATCCCATCGAATCATTCTTTTTCAAATCAGTCTTCCCCCAAGAGAATGTCAGGTCCACGAGGGTGGGGTTACCATCCATCTTGACCATCACAGCCTCCCCCAGTGCCTGGTACACAGTAGGTGCCTAATAAATATTCACCAAGTGAATGAATGAATGGCTTCAACCACAGCCCTTCATTTCCCCCCAGGTGGCTCAGCGGTGACATGGGGACCACAGTGCAGCACTGAATTATTTTCACATGCCACCCCCTCTGGCACCCCAGATGAACATTCTTTCCACCGTCTAAATGAGTCCCGGGTAGTTATTCTCACATCACACGAATAATAGGTCTTGTGATGAGAGTTGATTTGTTGCAGCTTTGGCTAATGGACCGGATAGAATATTTGCATCTGGAAAATTCCTCAGCTGTTTTGGGGAGCTCCTGGATTCACCCACCCAAGAGGGAGAGGAGCATCGAAACCACACTCGGGGAATTGCCTGGGTGCTCTCAGGGGAGAGACAGGGCCCTGGAGTGTGGTGGGGAGGCAAGTCTGAGGCTCTGCGGCCTCAGGCAAGTCCCTTCACTTCTCTCCGCCTGTTTCCTCATCTGTAAAATGGGGGAATAACATCTGCCTCACAGGGAAGGAGAGCACGTGTAGATCCCAAACCTCCACAGCCACGACTGCCTTTCGTTGCACGCGAGGACCCCTGGTGCCACTGCTCAAGCAATGTCTTTCTTTAAATGGATTTTTTTTTTAAATTTAATTTGACTGCATGTGAAAGGGAAACCTTCTCCCACCACCCCAAATGGAAAACCAGGATCACCTGCTTTCAGCACTTGGCGAAAGAGCTTCGCCCCCTCTTCCCTGTCCAAAATCGCACCCGCCTCCACTGTCTCCCCCTCTTTCTTTTTCTTCTCTGGACCCAGATGTTTTGTGAGACATGGATCTGTTTGGGTGTTTATTGTCTGTCTTTCCCAGGGGACACTAGGTCCGTGTCTGTCCTGTAAACTGCACCCAGCGGGTAGGGAAGGAACCGACATAAGGATGGCCCAGACCTAAGAGAGAGGGGATTGCAGGGTGGAAAAGAGCTGGCCACCCACATCTGTGTGCAGGCAGCGCCTCCTGGGCGGGCACACTGAGCCCTGCTAGGTGCCGGGACCCTGACGTGAGCATGGAGTCCTTTCGCTGCCTCCCCTCTCGGGGGGCTCGCCTTCTTCCCCTCGTCGACCCTGGGCCTCTTCTCTTCTGGTCTGCACTCAGCCCCTTGGGGGCAGCCTCAGAGCTTTGTAAATCTCCCCTAGGCTGACATCCTTGTCCTCGAGCTCTCTGCTAACTGCAGGCGCAAGGATGGAGGTCTAGAAGAGCTCCCTGCACCCCCTGGTCCCCACCCCATAAACTGCTTCTCCCATAGTCTTGTTCTCTTGCAAATGACAACTTCACCCTTCCACCTGGCTTTCTTCCTTTGATCACCCATTTCCACTGCCCCCACCTCACTGCCCTGGATTCGCAGTCGTCTCCTCCCTGCTCTCCCCGATTCTGCCCTGGCCCTTTACAGACAGTAGCTAGACAAATTTTTCTGCGAAGAGTACCCAAGACCATGTCCTTCCTCGACTCATAGCCCTCCTCTGTCTCCCACCTCACCGGGAGTGAAAAATCAAAGTTGCTGCAAGGACTCACAAGTCCCTATGTGGTCCTGCCCTTCCTCACCTGTCTCCTGTCCCCCTCTTCCTTGCTCATGCTGCTCCAGCTACAATGGTTTCCTTTAGATATTCCAGCCTGCCAGGCATTCTCCTGCCCCAGGGCTTTTGCATGTCCTGTGCTTTTTCCCCAGGGGGATAGTCAAAATATTTAACAACAGGCACTGGCCCAGACCCCTCAGAAACACCTTCTGCTATGCATTAAGTCCTTCATTGCCGATCAATCGTGGGGATGTCTGAGGGGGACCAGGAGAGGGGCTGGACAGTAGAGCAGCTATAGGGGCCACTCTGGGGTCTCAGGCAGTGATCTTTAACTTACTGGCATGAAAATATTTCAATATGTTAATGACAGGTTTGACTGTCCCCATGTGTACCTGCTGAACATTTGTTCTGACTCACTCCCCTCCCTGATACCCCCTCTTCTCCTTCATTTCATGGGCCATCTTTTTATGTAGGGATTTCATATTTTGTTTTTTGCAAAAATCAGCAAATATGGAAAAAAGATCTGAATAGACATTTTCCCAAAGATACACAAATGGCCAATAAGCATATGAAAAGAGGCACCTTAGTCATTAGGGAAATGCGAATCAAAACCACTAGATATCTAGAGACTGGAGCCTCCCGCCTACCTATGTGCCAGGTGTGCATGAAATCTAGGTGGAGCTGCAACTCCTACCCTACAGCTCAATGGACTCATCCAAGTCACCTGGTGAGGAGACAACGATGGGCAATGGCCATCCCAGGGAATGGAGAGGGCCTGCATCTGCAGGCAGGATCATCCCACCCACCATATCCATGGGATATAAGCCCTCTCTCACTTGGAGGTGGAGTGGACATCACCATCCCAGTCCCCTCAGGATTGGGGGAAGAACTATGGACTAGAGTGGACTTGATGGTATTCTCTTGTTCACATATGGTGATTCTAGCAATGCAAGAAATTATAACAATGAGGTGGAGCCAGTGGCCACTTGACGCTTTTGGGGTAGGGAGGGGATGAGCAGTTGAAATACAGGGGTTTCTTTGGGAGTTGGAGGTTGTCCTGAGTACCGTTGTGGCAACGGATGTAGGCCATTTTAAATCAGCACACACCACTCAGAACTGAGTGGGAGAGAGTGTGGTCTACAGTGTGAACTGTGGTCTATGGTTGGTGGCAAGGCTCCAGGATGTGTAAGTTCATTGAGGGTGGTGGGCCACACTGTGGGAGATGTTTGTGTGGGATGTGGTGGGAGGTGTGGGAGGTGGGCAACATGGGAATCCCGGTGGGTTCTGTGTAATATTTTGGGTAATCTAAGCACCTCTTAAAATATATGTATATATATATATAAATAACATTTTTGTAAGCAAATACACATATATGCATATATATTTATATATCATTTTGCAAATGTTTGTATGTATTGTGAGAATTTTGATTTTTACCCACAATAAAAATAAATTAAAAAAAAAAAAAAATCAACCATGATGGTCAAAAAAAAAAAAACAAAAAAAAACCACTAGATACCACTTCACGCAGACTAAGATGGCTAGAATGGAAAAGATAGACAATCATAAGTGTTAGCAACAATGTGGAGAAATTGGAACCGTCATACACTGCTGATGGGAATGTAAAATCGTGTAGCCCCTGTGAAAAAAAGTCTGGCAGATCCTAAAATGGTTAAACATTGAGTTACCATATGATCCAGAAATTCCACTCTTGGGTGTATACCCAAGGCAACTGAAGATATATATATATACACAAAAACCTGTACACAAATGTCCACAGCAGCATGATTCAAAATATTCAAAAAGTAGAAACAACCCAAATGGCCATCAACTGATGAATGGGTAAATAAAATTTGGTCTATCCATTAAAGAGAGTATTATTTGGCCACAAAAAGAATGATGTTCTGGTACATGCAACCACATGGATAAACCTTGAAAACATCACACTGTGTGAAAGAAGCCAAGCACACAAGGCTACATATAGTGGGGTTCCCTTTATAGGAAATGTCCAGAAGAGGCAAAGCTATGGAGATTAGTGGTCACCAGGGGCTGGGGAAAGGGTGGGAATGAAGAGTGACCGCCAGTGAGTGCAAAGTTTCTTTTGGGAGTGATGGAAACATCCTAAAATGGACTGTGGTGATGACCACATGACTCTGTGAACACACTAAAACACTATTGTGTTGTACACTTTTAAAAGGTGAGTTGCATTGTGTCTCAAGCTGCTCAAGGAAAAAAGCAAATATGTCTATATAAGATGTTTGTAAAGAAAGTAAGATAACCGCTGACACTAATTTGCACCTTATTTTGTTCACTTAACAATATACCCACATCGGCAAGTAGGGAACGTCCCCATTCTTTTGTTCAGCTGTACAGCAGCACTTCATGAGTGGAAGTATAATAGCTTACTCGCCAGATCCCCAGTTGGTGGACATATGGGTTGTTGCTTTGCAGATAAAAATACTGCTGCAGTGGAGAACCTTGTTCACATATCCTGAACACATCTGGAAGATACAGCCCAGTGGCAGGACTGCAGATACGTGTGCTGAGAAGTCAGGCAGCTAAATCCCCTTCCACTGAGGCTGCACCACTGGCTTCCACCCACCCATGCAGGGGAGGGGAGCACCTGTTTCCTCTGAGCTGCCTTGATGCCTTCAGATGCATCCAACTGAGGACCAACATACCTTGGTGTGAGGGTCACAGGGCCCCTGGGAGGGCGTCACCATCTGGGGGGCTAACAGTAGACTGGATTTGGATTCCAACAAGTGCAACAAGTACCCGGCTAACTTGGGTAGGTGGCTTCAGCTCTTGGGGCCTTGCTTTCTTCATCTGGAAAATGGGGAGACTAATAACCACACCCAGGAGTTATTCTGAGGATCAAGCTGAAACGTAATGTCTGTAATTGCTCAGCCTGGCCCCTGGCACCTGGTCACAGCTCGAAACACGTTAGCAGCACCCGATGCTGAATCGAGAAGGCAACAATGGCCGTGAACACTCTTGAAGGTCTCTGGTTTTAGAGAGGAGGAAAGGGAAGCTCAGAGGGGAAGGAAGTTACTGGAGAAGCAAAGCTGAGAGTGGAGCCTGTCTCCGGACTCCCAACCCAGGGCTCCCTTGACTCTGAGCATGGATGTTGGAATGGCCCTCTCTGGCGGAGAAGGGTCTGAGCTAGAAGGGGCATTACATCTCTGCAGAAGCCTGGACTTCTCTCTGCTCCTTGTACACGAACAGCCCAACAGAGGGTGAGGCTCAGCTACCCGGCCTGCTCCTGCCTCAGGGCCTTTGCATCTGCTGTTCTCTCTACTGGGAGGGCTCTTCCCCCAGATTCTCACCTGGCTGGCTCTCCTCCTCATTCAGGTCTCAGCACAATCGACACCTTCTCAGAGCACCACCTCCCATATGGAACCATATGGACCCCAGAAAATCATGCTCTTAAAGGTAATCCAGTTCTGGGGTATGAACCTGCTGTAAGGAGGACCTTTTGAATAGGTGACTTCAGCTAAGGTATGGCCCAAGGTGGTCTTTAATCTTACTGGAGTCCTTTATAAATGGGATGAATACAGAGAGAGAGAAAGGCCATGGAAAGCAAGAAGCTGAAAGCAACGAAATCTAGAAGAGAAAGGAAAGACTAGCAGACGCCACCAGTGACAGAGGAGTCCAAGATAGCTGGCAACGGGTCTTTGGGAAGAAAGCATGGTCTCGATGATGCCTAGATTTGAACATTTTCACAGCTTCAAAACTGAAAGCCTGTAAGCTGATAAATTCCTGTAGTTAAAGCGAATGTACTTTACGGTGTCTGCTTTTAGCAGCAAAGCAAAGTAAAACACCTCCCCTGCCTACCTCTGCCCCCTGCGTTTTCTATTTTGGCACTTAAGTTATAACTTCAGAGCACTTACCGCTCTCAAAACTTTTTTTTTTTTTTTTTTTTTTGCTTGTCTCTCTCCCTCATTAGAATGTAGACTCCCTGAGGGCAGGGCATTTTTGTCTGTTTTATTCACTGATGTATCCTCAAGGCTTAGGACAGTGTCTAGTACATATTAGGTACTTGTGGCAGTTTGGCATTGTTTATGGATTACAAAAATAGATGTTGGATTATGTTTGTAAACTGGTCGGTACCTGGGTGTGATTAAATTATGATTAGGGCTTTGATTGGGCAGGGACTCAGAGAAAGCTCCACGGCAGAGAAGAGAGTTCAAGTTTTAATGCTGGAGTCCCAAGAAGTAAATACACAGAGGAGCAGAGCAGCTGAGCCCAGAGAGAATCGAACCCCGGGGAGAGAAACGAGCCGTTCACCTGATAGGCTACAGCTAGCCTTGTGGAGACAGCAGGGCAGCAGAGCCCAGGAAGAAACAAGCCCCAGGAAAAGAGGAACCCAGGAAGCCTGAACTCTTGGCAGACATTGGCAACCATCTTGCCCCAACATGTGGCAACAGACTTTGGTGAGGGAAGTAACTTCTGCTTTATGGCCTGGCAACTGTAAGCTTCTACCCCCAAATAAATACCCTTTATAAAAGCCAACAGGTTTCTGGTATTTTGCATCAGCACCCCTTTGGCTGCCTAATACAGCACTCAAAAAATATTTGATGAATGAATGAATGCACTTATATGATAGATGCTGGAGAGAGACCCAAGACAGTCACTGGGCTTTTTACTCCAGAGCAGTTTGCCTATCTCTCCCCAAACCCTGCCCATCTTTTCTCTCTCTCCTTCCCTCTCCTTCTGGTCTCCTCTGCCCTCCCTGAGAACACCTTCCTTTTGCAGTTTTTGCAGAAGCAGGGGCAGGGGCCATGGCAGGTTCTGGTGGTCCAGCACGGGCCAGGCCCATGACACTCCAAGAAGCCCCAGCTCCTGGCTGTGCGGCAGCCTTGCCGTGACTGGTGTCTCTATCTCAGTGGCTCTCCCCGTTCACCCCGGACCACTTGTCAACCCTTCCTTTGGGTTCAGGGAAACCGAGAGAGGCCCTGAAGCTCTGACACAGACCCGAAGACAAACACACCCCAGAGGATCTGTGGAGTCCAGATCCCAAAATGGCTTTTGCAAGGGGCCTTTGGGAAGTTTGCAGGGATTTTCCTGAGAAAGCCAAGGCCTCTGTGGGGGCCAGGGCTGCTCGGACCCTCCCCTCCCCAGGTCTCCTGTTTGGTCCTGGGATCCTCCATGGAAAAAGAGGAAGGGATAGGGCAGACTGGGTGAGGCCAGGTTGAGCAGCAAAACCAAGTTCAGCTCCTTGGGAGCCCAAGCTGCTCTGTGTTGTGCAGGGTGGAACAGAGACTGCCTCAAAAGGGAGTGAGCTCCCTGTCTCTAGGGATAAGCAAGCAAGGGTCTAGCAGATGCAGGAGAAGAAGACCTTGGGAACCCCTGCCAGCTCTGAGGAGCCCGTTTCCCAGGGGTGTTCCCCCACGAAGTTCTCAGGGAAGTTGTGGGGTTGGTACACTGGGTGTAAATACTCAGATGTGCCAGCAGAGGGCAGCACACAGCCGCCACAAAGTTGGAAAGAGCTGCCGGCAAAAGTCCCAACTGGGGCCCTCAGCGATGCAAAAAAGCCAGATCACCCTGGCTTCCTCCCAGGCCTGCCCATGAGTCCATTGCACACCCATGTCCATGCTTCATTCCCTGGCTAGAATGCCCTCTCCCATATTCCATCCCCCACTTCTCCTCCCTCCTTCTCGAAACAGTCAACGGCACCTTCTCTGCCCAGCGTGAGGCCCTCGGTGATGGGTCCCTGCCCGTGGAACACAATGCACAAGCGTGGCCTTCAGCCTGACACGCCGGCCCTGCCTGCCTTCTTGAGCTCAGTCCCTCCCTCCCTCTGCCCCAGCCCACTGGCCTTCTCTCTACCTCACAAACACAAACTTCTCCATGCCTCAGGGCCTTCGCCCTTACTGTTCCCACTGCCTGGAACACCCTTCCCCCTCCCAGAGCTGGCTCCAGCTCATCATTTCAGTTCTTGGCTCACGCATCACCTCCTCAGAGAGGCCGGCCCTGACCACCCAGGCATGTTCCTAGCAGCGTCTTGGTACCTGGGGGTCATCTTCTCTCAGGCCTGCCCACCCACCGTCTCCCCCCAGCACAGAAACTGTGTGAGCCCTGGGCCGCCCTCTGTGGCCTTGGCCACGTCTGCACCAAGGGACCCACACCTTCCATCAATGGCTGACTCTCGCCTCTAGTGCTAGGCACTGAACTGGGGAAAAGACCTGTTCAGCCGTCCAGGTGCAGTGGCCAGGGCCACCTCCATTCTCGCAGCCCACTTCTTCCCTGTGCCCTCTGACCGAGGGGCCCTTCAGGCTGGAACTTTCTGGACTCTGCAGGGAGCAGCAATTGAAACTTCAGTGCACCAGGTGTGCCTGAAGGCACTGTCCACGTATCCATGCATTCACTCCTTCCAGCAGACTTTAAAGAGAGTGCCGGAATTAGGCTCTAACCCGGGCAGGCTGGCTCTGGGTTGGCATCCTTAACCGCTATGCCAGTTGGTCTCTGAAATTGGGGCTCAACAGGCCACACTTGCACATTTCCAGCAAGTTCTCTGCCTCATTTTCTGGCCCCTGCGGCTTTGTTAGGGCCACGTCTTCCTTTCGGTTTTGGCAGCAGACCTGGGGGCAGGCCGGGGCCTGCAGGCCTCTCTGGGGCCTGGAGGGTGGGGCCCGTGGCCTTGGCGGCCCCAGCCTGGGTACTGAATCCCTCTGGCCTCCCGCGGCCCCTCGCTGCTCTGCGTAAGGGATTTGTGCTCCGCTTGGTCTGTCGCTATAGTTCACTTTGAGGACACCTAATTCCACATTCACCCAGTTCAGTTTGGCTGTTTCCATTACGGATTTGGAGCCAAGATATTTCCGGGGGAGGGGCAGCTCTCCCAAGTCCCGGGGTGCTCCCTGCCCCTTGGGTGCTCAGGGAGACCTCACCCCAGGTCTGACATGGGAGTCCCTGGGTCCCCAAAAGCAGCCTCAAAAGGAAAAACGACAGCTTAGGGAATGGATTGCTGTTGCAGGGTCCTTGGGGGAACCCCACACTCTGACCCTTGGGCCCTTGTCTGGAGGTGCAGAGGTAGCACCGAGTCCCCCTCCAGGGTTCGCTGGGACGAGCAACTCGGCCCATTGAACACGGGTTTTGAGCACGTAGCCAGAGCCTCTTCCTCAACCCCAGGCCCCCGCCCCAATCCCTGCTCCAAGCCTGGGACCGTTTCCACCAACACTGCACAGCCGAGCCCGATCCGAGCTTGCCCAGGCCATTGTCCCAGCTGAGGGGCCAACTTCCTGCTGCTCAGGACACAGCAGCTTTAGTCCCCGGGTCCATCTGGCTTGAGTCCTGCTGCCCCATCCAGAACAACACTCTGCACCTTCATCATCTCCAGTGAGGAGGTGAGAGAGATACACGCAGATACCAGAGCAAATAGGCAAACTTACAGCCAGAGCCTCAGGTTGGGAGATGCCAGACCCCACGCTTCACAAAATTAGCCAGGCCCAGGAAGGAAGAGGATATGAGGTCTGCAAGCCCAGCCCCTGCCCAATGCAGGACACAGACCCTCTATGGCATCCCACATGGTGGCTGTCTGGGATTGCACACCTCCAGTGATGGAGAGCTCACTCCCATACCAGGCAAGACTGTTTGGGGCTCCCTTCTCTTGGTGAGTTGGACTCTGCCTCCTGCCTTTTGTAGGATGAGGGGCTTTGTCTCAACATCTGACCCATGCATCTCAGGGAATAGGGGTCTGGCTCCTGGGAAGGCAGAGTTGGCTCCTCCCCAGGGTCTGAGGATGCCAGAGGGAGGGAGCCATTTAAGTGAGACTCTGCCCATGTTTGGCTCATGCATCCAACATGTTGGGCATGTAGGAAACCCTGGACAAGGGGACCGAGGGATGGACAGAGCTACAGCCTGGTGGCAAGACCAAGCCTGAGCACTGATGACTACTGAGGCAGGCATGGCTGGATCCGTGGCTGAGTGTCCAATCCCTCTCATGCTAGGACCTCCCTCCCCATTGTTGGTCCGTGTGACTCTGATGGGTCTCCCCTCTCCATTCCCAGGTCCAGAGGTATGCGTGTGACCCAGCCTGGCCAATCAGGGCATCAAATCCCTATCCTTAACCAATGACATCACATTAGGTCCTGGATCCAACTGTACCTGAAGACGCACAGCCTTTTCACTTACTTGAATTCCCTTTCTGGCTTAGATAATTTAAAGACTACTATTGCTGTAACCAAAAGAGTCCTCACTGATACACTGGTGACATCTGGTGACAATTAAGACCATGAGACAGCTGCAGGAGGCCTGTAAGGGGAAAAGTCCCTTTGGTTTGGGAGATCAGAGAAGGCTTCATGGAGGAGGCAGGAACCTCCATCATAGATGGCTGTGAATGAGTTGAATCTCAGAGAGGTTCACGGGAGAAGGGTTGTCGCTATTGCTGCCACATTAGGATGATGGCGATTGTGATCAGGATGATAAGCTGCACTGCCCCAGGGCTGGGACCAGGGACAAGGCCTCCCCAACCCCCAACCCCCAGAATCCTCCCTCCCCTCTGCTCTTGCTCCTTGCACTTCAATAAAGATGCTCCGTAAGTAAATGATGGTCCCAGAGGCTGCCTCCATCCCTAGCTCTGGGATGGGCCACTAGGCTGGGATGGACAGTCCAGGGCGCTCACTACTTCCCCAGAGGTGAGCCCAGCCAGCCTGGCATGGGGCCCCCTACCCTCCTGCAGCCCTCATTTTAGAGCAGGGTCACAAGCTGTGGTCCCCCAACCTGCAGCATCATCTGGGACCTTGTGAGAAATGCACCGTCTCAGGCCCTCCCACCCCAGACCTCCTGAATCGGAAGCTCAGGGGGAGGGGGGAACATCCAGCCTGCTGGTTTTTGACCATCCCTCCTGCCAATGCTGATATGGAGAAGCACTGCATTCGGGAAACAGCAGACCAGGCATTTGGCCCGGATAGAGCCAAGGAGATTTTAGAAACTGGTTCCTTCTCTTCTCAGAGGCCTGAGCCCACTTCCCGCTCAATGATTGTCATTGACAAGCCCCTCCCCCTCCCCCCCAGCCATCTGGGGCTTTTTCCACCACTCCAAGGCTCCAGGAAGGCACAGCGGGGTATGCTGAGGACGCAATCACCAATCTTTTAGAACTGGGCGCTTGTGAAAGGAGCTGGGGCATCCTCCCGTGGAAGATGCTGAGTGTGCCTTTTGGGGTAGGCACTTTGAGGCAACCACTCCAGATGCTGCTGTGCTGGGCAAGGGCGGGGGGTCTGGCTGGCAGCAGACGGCGATGTGGGGGTGCAGCTGTGGCTTCAGAGCAGGGAAAGGGAGGGGAGTCTGACGGGCAGAAGCCTGGCAGGAAAATCTGCCAAGGAAGGGGACCATGGAGCTATGGGAAGGGGTGAGAGAGTTTTATTCTGCAGCCCCAAATAAAAGCACTGAGACATCTGTATGGGATAGGTGCCCATGGAAGAGGCAAGGAGGCTGGAGGGAGACCAAAGGAGGGGGGCAGATTCCATCCATCCACCCACCCACCCATCCATCCATCCATCCATCCATCCATCCATCCATCCATCCATCCACCTACCCATCCATCCATCCATCCACCCATCACCCACCCATCCACCCATCCACTCATCCACCCATCCATCCACCCATCCACCCATCCATCCATCCATCCATCCATCCATCACCCACCC
>JAKSZT010054338.1:3944502-4109964 GCA_026826555.1 Tolypeutes matacus | reverse complement strand
CCATCCATCCATCCATCCATCCATCCATCCATCCATCCATCCATCCATCCATCCATCCATGCAGGCAGGTGTGCATGCATTCACTCACTTGGAAGGCATCACCATGTGGAAAGAACTCTCATAGTCATCCAGACTCCCTGGTTTAAACCCTGGCTCTTCCATAGATTTGGCTTCCCCTGACTCAGTGTCCACATCTGTGAAATGGGCTTGAAACAAGGCAAAGAAAGAATCCTGTGGGTGAAAATGCCCAACACCATCCCTGACACGTAGGAGGTTCTTACTAAATGGGGGCTCATCTTTCCCATCCCCTCCTTCAATTCTCATTCATTCACACATTTACTGAGCACCTACTGTATACCAAGAACTAATCTGGGCAGTGAGAGACACACATAGACAAGACCCAGTGCAGGTCTTGGCCCTTCAGGAGCTCACAGTCTCAAGGGATGAGGGGTGAGACAGGCCTCTAAGTGATCGCAAGACAAGAGGTAAGTATTGTAAAAGCTACTCATTCATTCATTCACTCATTTCTTTATTCATTCAACAAATATTTATTATGGCCACTCCAAGTAAACCACATAGGACACAGACCCTGCCTACAAGGCATTCACAGTCTAGCAAGAATCAAGCATTTTTGGAGCATAGAAGGCAAGAAGCTGACTCAGCTTTGGGAAGGTGTTGCAGAGGAGGTGTCATGTGAGGTGGCTTTTGAAGGATGCATAGGAGTTCATTGGAGGGAGGAGATAAGAAGTGAAGAATGCACATTCCCCAAGAGGAAACAGCATGAGCAAATGCAGAGCAGCCTCCTGGGTGATGTGAAAGACTATCCTGGCAAAGGGCAACTCACTGAACTCCAGACCCAGAATGCTGACTTCATGTCCAGGGGAGGATCAGTTCTGGGCCTTGGATCACCAGGCAGAAAATTATTTATTGAGCTCCTACTGTGTGTCTTAAGGACTCTCCAAGCCTCTCGTTACGTGGCCTCCTTTTACTTTTGCAGACTTTTGAGAGAGGTATGAGCACTTCTGGTTCACAGGGAAGGAAACAGGTTCAGAGAGAGAAGGTGCCTTGCCCGAGGCCACACAGCTGGTTAGAAGGGCCAGCACATGAATCCAGATCTGCCTGATTCCAAAACAATACTCTTTCCCCAGCCTCCATTCACATGTGACTCTGGGTCACTAAATCCCTTTGCCCATCACATACCTTCATGCACCTTGCACCTGGGGGTCCTAGACCCCGCCTTGATCAGACTGGTATTGACCTCCCTGGATCTCACACAATTGTACTGCTTTAGCCTCAGTCTCACCCTCTGCAAAATGGGGCCTGATGTCTCGGCTCTGCCATTCCTGGCAGCCCCCCTCCCCGCTTCCCATAGACAAGCCATGCTAACCTGATAAATCATCTCGGGGTGCTTAAGGGGCCTTTTATTTCTCCAGCCATGCTTTTCTCTACATTTTAATAAGCTGCTTGCAAAATTGGTGATTGATGAGTAGGAATGCAGGATGTGGGGCTGAATTTTTTTTCCCCTGGAATTGCTTCTGGCTGCGCACTCAACTTTAAATTGATTAATAACGTGCAGCCCCAACATTAATTATCAGCCATTTGTCACCAGGGAAGGGCTGGAGCCTGCACCCTGCTCACAACCCTTACTGTTAATGACCGGCTCCCATGGGTGGTGGGTGATGCCCGTCTGTCCCACGTGACTGGGAAAGACCACAGACACTCCTAGCCCTGGCTGTTCTCAGCTGCCCATGCCCAAAATGCTGTGGGGGACTCTGGAAGCTTTAAGCCTGGAGAGATGGAGCCCCTGATGTCTGCCCCCTACCCCAAGGTGGTTCCCAGGCTGGGCCTGAGCAAGGTAGCAGGACCCCAGAAGGGCCCATCACTCTTGCATTCACTCAATAAACATGCATCGAACAACTGCTTTCTGGGAACTGGGGACAGAGCAGAGAACCAGACAGACCAGGTTGGACCCGACAGTCAAGGAGGCAGCAGACAATCACAGAAGAAACAAGGAAATGTGGAATGTCCGAGGGAGCTAAGGTCTATGAAGAACAGAAGAGCAGGTAAAAATTGGGATGGCTGGGAGGGATGCGAGGGACAGGGAAGGCTCACTGAGAAGGTGGGCAAGGACCTGACGGGTTGAGGGAGGAAGCCAGAGAGCCACCAGGGGAGTGTTGGCGGCAGAGCGAACAGCAGTGCAAAGGCCCTGGGGCCGTGGGGACATGGGCAGTTAATAAAACATTAGGTTCAGTGAAAGAAGCCAGTCACAAAGGACCACCTGCTGGATGATTCCATTTACATGAAATGTCCAGAATAGGCAAATCGATAGAGACAGAAAGTAGATTAGTGGTTGCTTAGGGCTGGGGGAGAAGGGAATGGGGAGTGACTGCTCACGTGTATGGGATTTCTCTTTTGATGAGAATGTTCTAAACTTAGATGGTAGTGATGGTTGCACAACTCTGTCAATATACAAAAAACCCCTGAATTGTACACTTTAAACAAATGAACTTCATGGTATGTAAATTATATAGCCATAAAGCTGTTAAACAGTAACTATATTAAGGCAGTTGCCCAAACCAACAAAATTCTACAACACAAAGAGTGAATCCTAATGTAAATGTTTTTATTTTAGTTAATAATAATGTATCAATATTGGTTCACCCATTGTACCAAATGCATCACATTAATGCAAGATGTTAATAATAGGGAAAACTGGGTGGGGGGAAGGGGCATATATGGGAACTCTGTACTTTCTGTGCAATTAAAAAAAAAACTATATAATATGTCAGGAAGTGATCATGGCAGCGAAGAAAAAGGAATTGGGATAAGAGGATGGAGAATGGGGGTAGGGGGCAGTCAAGGAGGGTATCCCCAAGGAGGTGACATTTGAGTAGAGATCTGAGCTGAGCTATGGGTCCAGAGATGCAGTGGCAACTACAGGTTGGCCTGTCCCTTGCTTGCCAGCTGGGACACAGCGTGCAACCCAGGGGGGCAGCGGCGGGGGGAAGGCCCTCAGCAGGGGGCAGGGGCTGGGGAAAAAGCAAGTCGTTTGGGTAAACTGAGGCCAGTTTACTATTCGGAGACACCAGAAAATGGTGGAAGGTGAGCAGGGTGTAGGGAGCTGATGGAGATTCAGATATCCAGGAGCACATTTTACAAAAATTTGACATTTTAAAAATTGCGAAGAATTGTATCATCTTAAAGGTGGTAAAACAGTTTTTGGGTTCGGGCCATTTTGGGTGATCACAGAGATCACAGCTGTCTCCTGCAAGATAACAGGAGGCGGCACTGCTCAGGGCTTATTATGAGCTGGAGACATGGGCCACCTTCCCTCCTTAACCCCATCTCCCCTGAGTCACTACCCTCTAGCCACCCAGCAATCCTTGCAGTTCTTAAGCAATTCAGGCATTCTGTGGCCTCAGGGCCTTTGTGATGGCTGTTTCCCTGCCTGGGCTACTCTTTTGTATTTTTTTTTTTTTTTTTTTTTTTTTGAGGGTCCTCATTGTCCTATTCTTTTTTTGTTTTGCTTTTTACTTTATTTTGTACATTTAATAATTGAAAAATAAACAATTAAAAACTAAAACGTAAACACAGATCAATATATGCAATTCTCAATTAAATGTAATGGATACATATAAAAAATTTTTTTAAATCAAACAATATGTTACACAATATATTTGGTTCATAGTAACGCATTCACACAGTATTTGTCCTTTTGTGTCTGATTGCTTCGCTCAAAATAATGTCCTCCAGTTTCATCCATGTTGTCATATGATTCATGACTTCATTTCTTCTTACAGCAGCATAATAGTCCATCGTGTGAATAGACCACAGTTTGTTTATCCATTCATCTGTTGATGGACACCTGGATTGTTTCCAACTTTTGGCAGTGGTGAATAATGTGGCTATGAACATCGGTGTACAGATGTCTGTTCGTGTCACTGCTCTCAGTTCTTCTGGGTATATACCCAGTAGTGGTATTGCTGGGTCATGTAGCAAGTCTATATTCAACTTCTTTAGGAACTGCCAAACAGTCTTCCATAGTGGCTGTACCATTCTGCATTCCCACCAAGAGTGAAGAAGTGTTCCTATCTCTCCACATCCTCTCCAGCACTTGTAGTTCTCAGTCTTTTTAATAGAGGCCATTCTGATAGGTGTGAAATGATATCTCATTGTAGTTTTGATTTGCATTTCCCTAGTCATGAGTGATGTTGAGCATTTCTTCATGTGCTTTTTTGCCATTTGTATTTCTTCTTCGGAGAAATGTCTATTCAAGTCTTTTGCCCATTTTTTAATTGGGTCGTTTGTCTTTTTATTGTTGAGTTGTAACATCTCTTTATATATCCTGGATATTAAACCTTTATCAGATATGTCATTTTCAAATATTTTTTCCCATTGAGTCGGCTGCCTTTTCACCCTTTTGACAAAGTCCTGTGAGATGCAAAAGTGTTTAATTTTGAGGAGGTCCCATTTATCTATTTTTTCTTTTGTTGCACGTGCTTTGGGTGTAAAGTCCAAGAAAACACCACCTACTACAAGGTCTAGAAGATGTTTCCCTACATTTTCTTCTAGTAGTTTTATGGTCCTGACTTTTATATTGAGATCTTTGATCCATTTTGAGTTGATTCTTGTATAGGGGGTGAGATAGGGGTCCTCTTTCATTCTTTTGGTTATAGATATCCAGTTCTCCCAACACCATTTGTTGAAGAGACTGTTTTTTCCCATTAGCGTGGGCTTGGTAGGTTTGTCAAAAACCAGTTGACTGTATAGGTGAAGGTTTATTTCTGGGTTCTCAATTCTATTCCACTGATTGATGTGTCTATCTTTATGCCAGTACCATGCTGTTTTGACCACTGTAGCTCTGTAATATGTTTCAAGGCCAGGCAGTGAAATTCCTCCCACATCGCTCTTCTTTTTTTAAAATGCTTTTGGCTATTCGGGTGCACTTACCCTTCCAGATGAATTTGGTAATTGCCTTCTCTAATTCTGTAAAGTAAGCTGTTGGGATTTTGATTGGTATTGCATTGAATCTATAAATCAGTTTGGGTAAGATTGACATCTTCATGATATTTATTCTTCCGATCCATGAACACGGAATGTCTTTCCATTTGCTTAGGTCTTTTTAAATTTCTTTTAGCATTGTTTTGTAGTTTTCTGCATACAGGTCCTGTACTTCTTTGGTTAAATTAACTCCTAGGTATTTGAGTCTTTTTGTTGCTATTGAAAATGGAATTTTTCCCCTGATTTCCTCCTCAGGTTGTTCAGTACTAGTGTACAAAAACATCATTGATTTTTACGTGTTGATCTTGTATCCTGCCACTTTGCTGAACTCACTTATTAGTTCAAGTAGTTTTGTCATGGATACTTCAGGATTTTCTAAGTACAGGAACATGTCATCCGCAAACAAGGAGAATTTTACTTCCTCTTTTCCTATTTGGATGCCTTTAATTTTTTTTTCTTGTCTAATTGCCCTAGCTAGAACTTCTAGTACAATGTTGAATGAAAATGGTGACAGTGGGCATCCTTGTCTTGTTCCCGATCTTAAAGGGAAAGCTTTCAACCTTTCCCCATTGAGTATGATGTTGGCTGTGGGATTTTCATTTATGCCTTTTATCATATTGAGGAATTTTCCTTTCATTCCTATCTTTTGAAGTGTATTTTATCAAAAAAGGATGTTGGATTTTGTCGAATGCCTTTTCTGCATCTATTGAGATGATCATGTGTTTTTTCCCTTCAATTTGTTAATGTGGTGTATTACATTGATTGATTTTCTTATGTCGAACCAGCCTTGCATACCAGGAATAAATCCCACTTGGTCGTGATGTATAAGTCTTTTGATATGCTGTTGGATTCTATTTGCAAGTATTTTGTTGAGAATTTTTGCATCTATGTTCATTAGAGTGATTGGTCTGTAATTTTCTTTTCTTGTAGAATCTTTATCTGGCTTTGGTATTAGGGTGATGTTGGCTTCATAAAGTGTGTTGGGTAATTTTCCCTCCTCTTCAATTTTTTGGAAGAGTTTAAACAGGATTGGTGTTAATTCTTTTTGAAATGCTTGGTAGAATTCACCTGGGAAGCCATCTGGTCCTTGGACTTTTCTTTGCTGGGAGATTTTTGATGACAGATTCAATCTCCTTAAATGTGATTGGTTTGTTAAGTTCTTGTATTTCTTGTAGCGTCAGTGTAGGTTGTTTGTGTGTTTCTAGAAATTTGTCCATTTCATCTAGGTTGTCTAGTTTGTTGACAAGTATTTTCTCATAATATCCTCTTATAGTTCTTTTTATTTTTGTGAGGTCATTTGTAACTTCCCCCCTTTCATTTCTGATTGTATTTATTTGCATCTTCTCTCTCTTTTTCTTTGTTAGTCTAGCTAGGGGTTTGTCAATTTTATTGATCTTCTCAAAGAACCAGCTTTTGGTTTTGTTGATTTTCTCTATTGTTTTTCTCTTCTCATTTTCATTTATTTCTGCTCTAACCTTTATTATTTCTTTCCTTCTTCTTGCTTTGGGATTGGTTTGCTGTTCTTTTTCTAGTTTCTCTAGTTGTTCAGTTTAATATTTGAGTTTAGCTCTTTCTTGTTTTTTAATATAGGCATTTAGGGCTATAAATTTCCCTCTCAAGACTGCCTTTGCTGTATCCCGTAAGTTTTGATATGTTGTGTTCATTTGTCTCAATATATTTACTGATTTCACTTGCAATTTCTTCTTTGAACCACTGATTATTTAGGAGTGTGTTGTTCAGTCTCCACACATCTGCGAATTTACTTTTTTCTGTCTGTTATTGATTTCCAGTTTCATTCCATTATGATCTGAGAAGGTGCTTTGTATAATTTCAATCTTTTTATATTTATTAAGAGCTGAATTGTGACCTAACATGTGGTCCATCCTGGAGAAAGATCCCTGGGCACTTGAGAAGAATGTATAACCCACTGAGTTTGGATGCAGTGTTCTGTATATGTCTGTTAAGTCTAATTTGTTTATCATATTGTTCAAGTTCTCTACTTCCTTGTTGATCTTCTGTCTAGTGGTTCTATCTAATGATGTGAGTGGGGTGTTGAAATCTCTAACGATTATTGTAGAAATGTCTATTTCTCCCTTTAGTTTTGCCAGAGTTTGTCTCATATATTTTGGGGCACCCTGGTTAGGTGCGTAGATATTTATGACTGTTATACCTTCCTGGTGGATTGTCCCTTTTATTAATATATAATGGCCTTCTGTATCTCTCATCACTTTTTTGCATTTAAAGTCAGTTTTGTCTGATATTAGTAGAGCTAACCCCTTCCCTTTTCTGGTTACTCTTCACATGGAATATCTTTTTCCAACCTTTTACTTTCAGCCGGTTTGTATCCCTGGGTCTGATGTGAGTTTCTTGTAAGCAGCATATGGATGGTTCATGTTTTTTTATCCATTCTATCAGCCTGTATCTTTTGATTGGAGAGTTTAATCCATCCACATTCAATGATATTACCATAAATGCACTATTTACTTCCTCCATTTTATTCTTTGGTTTTCATATGTCATCTTATCTTTGTCCTTCTTTTTACTCTTCTGGTTATCCTTTCTGCTATTCTTTCTTCTTTACTTTCCTCCAAGCTTCTCTCTTCTGTCCTTTCCTTTTAGGTTTTAAGGCTTCCTTTAATATATCCTGTAAAGGTGGGTTATTTTTTGCAAACTCTCTTAGTTTCTGTTTGTTTGTGAATATTTTATACTCACTTTCATATTTGAAGGACAGTTTTGCTGGATAAAGAATTCTCGGCCGGCAGAAATTGAAACTCTTTCAGTTTCCTAGTCGTATCATACCACTGCCTTCTCACCTCCATGGTTTCTGATGAGAAATCTGCACTAAGTCTTACTGGACATCCCTCGTACATGATCGTTTGCTTCTCTCTTGCTGCTCTGAGAAATTTCTCTTTATCTTTGACATTTGACATTCTGAATAATATGTGTCTTGGCGTAGGTCTATTTGGATTTATTCTGATTGGGGTACAGTGTGCTTCTTGGACATGTAAGTTCATTTCTTTCGTGAGAGTTGGGAAATTTTCAGCTATTATTTCCTCAAATACTCTTTCTGCCCCTTTTCCCTTCTATTCCCCTTCTGGAATTCCCATGACATGTATGTTGTTGCATTTTGTATTGTCATTCAACTCTCTGAGCCCCTGCTCAATTTTTCCATTCTTTTCTCTATCTGTTCTTTTCCCTCTTCAATTTTAGCTGCTCTGTCTTCAGTATCACTTATTCTTTTTTCTATCATTTTGAGTCTGCTGTTGTATGCCTCAAATGTGTTTTCGACCTTACGTATTGTGTCTTTCATTCTCATGAACTCCGTTACTTTACTCTTCAGGATTTCAAATTCTTTTTTGCGTTCGCTCAATGTCTTCTTGATGTCATTTATCTCTTTAACTATATTGTCTTTCACCTCATTAATTTGATTTTGGAAATTTGTTCTCATCTTGCTGATTAGTTCTCTCAAATTCTGCATCTCTTCTGGGACTTTGATGTATTCCTTTTCTTGGGCCATGTCTTCTATTTTCTTAGTTTGGCTCATAATTTTTTGCTGGTGTAGTTTACTCAGATGCTCAATCTTTTTCTCTTTTATAGGGATTTAGTGGCAGGAGGTTGTGAGTTACCACAGCTCTTTGATTTTTGGCTTGACCTGGATTGTTAGGATTGTCCTACTGGTTGCTTAAAACTGGGCACTGGACCCAGTAATTGTTTATAGAGTTGCTTCCTAGGGCCTTAGGCAGGGAGGCTAATAGAGGCCAGGAAATGCCTCTCCTACTTATTTTCAATTTTCTTATGTGCACTTCCTTCATTTGCCAGGAGATGGTGCTCTTTGGCAGCGCTCAGTCAATGCCTGGTCAGAGTGTATTTGTTGTGACACAGACCAGATCAATGTGCTAGAGCTTCCTATCTGGAGGCTAAGAACTTTGTAATTCAAACTTTCTGAGACAGTTCTCTAGTCTTCTCTTGCAGCCCCCTCCCTTTTCCCAGCTAGGAAATATTTCCACTCCCCTCTGAGTCTCAACAATCAGTCCCTGTTAGTAGAGGAGGAGATTAGGAGGTTTGCATATCTTTAGCCCCTTGCAGGCTCCAAGGTAAACAATGGCACAGCCCCACCCGGCCCGGAAGGGCTCTAGGGACAGGGTAGACCAAACCTGAGAGTCAAAAGCCGAGTCATCCCCAGGCTGTGTCCCTCTCTCTCCCTTTCCTGTGGAGTCCTCAAGAATTAGTCCAGGCTAGAAGAGAGGGAGATTGCAAGGGTCGTATTTCTCCAGTCCTTCGCCGGCTCCCAGGGCAAAGCACCTTGTGGTCCCATGTGGCCTGGAAGGGTCCGTGGGGCACAGCAGACCAAACTTGCGGGTCAGAACCTGAGTCAGCCTTAGACTGTGTCCCTCTCTCTCCCCTTTCCTGGGGTGGCAGATCCCTGGAGCCCCTTTTGTCTGTAGTCGCAGGCCCAGAGGTCCGAGAATTCTAAAGAGTCTTTAGTGTGGGGGAGGGTGCCGGCAGCAGCATCTGCTGCTGGTTCCAACTCATGGTTCCGTCATCACAATTTCCCTCTTTTGTCCCTCTCTCCTCTGGGTGGTGTGCAGCCTTCACCTGCTGTCCTAAACCCTAGAAGATCTTTTTCGGGGCTGTTTCAGACTGTCCTCTAGCTATTTTTCTGGAGAAGAGATTCCCGTGTCTTACTAGTCCGCCATCTTCCTGGAAGTCCTCTCCTGGGCCACTCTTGGCCAGATCTTGTTTGTCACTATTCAGGTCTCAGCTTCAAGGTCGCCTCCACAGAACCTGGGCACACTTCAGTGGGCCTCAGGAGACCCCACCTGGTCCCCAGCAAAGGCAGATCTCAAAATCTACTGAAGCAAAAGCCAGCGTATATGGGAATTAACCAGGCTGAAGTAAATGGACTTTACCAGCTGGGCCCCAGGGCTCCATCTCTGGGAGGGGTCCTTGGCCTGTGGTAGAAAAGAGCCACTGGCATTTCCCAAAAGGTCTCGCCTATCTTGGATGGCAGGGAAGTCCTCTCTATCAAAATATTCACCGTTCAACACCTCACTCACCCCTCTCCCCCTATGAGCACAACCATCAAGGAAGGAGGTGACTGGATCACAGCGTTCCAGGCAGAGGGCATTGCATGTGCAAAGGTCCCGTGGTCGGGCCTTATTTCATGTACTCCCCCACCTCAAGACCATGGGGAAAATCTCTCCCATGGCCTGTTGCACCAGCCTTCTCCCTGGTCTCCCTGCTCCTGCCCTCACCACCCCCACAGTCTGGTCTCCACACAAAGCCAGAATGATCCCTTAGAAAGGTCTGCCCTCTAAGACAGGCTGCATGGCCAGCCTCCTTCCTCTTCTCTTGTCATAACAGGCTCTTCCTCTATCCCAGCCTTTGCACATGCTGTTCCCTCTGCCTAGCACACTCTTCCCTCTCTCCTAGACTGCTGGTTAGTGTTCATCCTCTAGTTCCTAACCCCTTGGGTGATAGGAGTTACTCTCTCTGCTGGGGAAGGGACACTGGCTTAGGGGAGGGGGCTTCCCTCACACTTACCCATACGGTTGAGGCTTTCTGCACAGACCAGCCTTGGGAACATCTCCTTGAGCTCTGTGGCTAAGTTAGAACCAGGGACTGAGAAGGCCAGGGGGTCACTGGTTGGGGGTGGGAGAGAGACTCAGCACAACGTCACCAAGTGCTGGTATTATCCAGCAAAGCAAGTCCGGGATTCTGGGCCACGTTAGGTTGCGTCTCTGGCTGAATTCTTGCACAGCCTCACAATTTGTTCATCAATTAGTTCTACAAATGTTTCTTGAACCCTAGGCTGGGCCCTGCGGATTGAGCAGTGAGTGGGAAAGACAGTTCCTGCTGTCATGGGCATGGGGGACAGTAAACTCGTAGACAGAGATCCACAAAAGATAACTTAAGATGGCACTAAGTGCTATGAGGATATAAGAGAGGCAGCCAGGGAGGGCCTCCCGGAGGAGACAATCTTTGAGCTGAGACCTGAACAATAATAAGGAGTCAACCATGGGAAGGCAGAGAGAACGGCAAGTGCAAAGGTCCTGAGGCCAGAGAATGCCTGATGGGTTTGAAGAACTCCAAGGAGGGAGGGGTAACCAGAGGGGAGTGACTTGGGGGAGAGGTGGGTGTGGAGAGAAGAAAGAGAAAGGAGGATGAGAGGGACCCAGGAGGCTGCAACAAGGGGTCTGGATTTCCTGCTAAGTGCCCTAAGAAGCCAGACAGTGGCACAATCAGGTTTATGTTCTGAAAAGCTCCCTATGGCTGCCGAGAAAGGGAGTGGGGAGACATGGGAGGGCTGCTAGGTGGACAAGAGATGGCAATGCCAGGGCAACTGTACAGGGAGGTAGTCAAGCTCGGATCCATTTTGAGAGAGCTTCAGGCTTCCATGAAGGAATGGCGAGGGGGCAAGAGAAAAAGGGGAGACAGGCTGACTCGTGGGAGGTGTGGCTGGGGAGAAACCCAGGACTTGGTTTATGCTGTGACCAGTGGGATGGCTGTTGGACAAGCAGGTGGAGATGCGGAGGAGGAGGCTGGCTGGATGGGCTTGGGGCTCGGGGATGGGAGGAGGGGGTGGGACCGGTTGGAGATAATTTGGGGGGGGGGCGCGCATCTTCCAATTTTTCTTATTGATAAGGTCCCGGAATCAATAAACAGAGGCACCATGGCCTCCTTCCCCACGCAGGCCCTGGGAAACGATAAGCACTTTCAAAACAACTCTGAAAAAAAAAAACAAAAAAAAACAACTCTGGCCTTGGTAGGGAGGTAGTGGACAGGGGCCCAGTCCTGAGCAGGTGCTTAGTAAACTCTGCTGAAGTTTTGATGGCATCAACTAACAGACACCCTCTCACATTCCAGAAACAGCTGAGCCAGAGACCTGGACAGGCTGGGGAGCAGGCCCGGGGGCTGCGCATCGCTGGCATCAACAGGTGCCTCCCCAGGACCTAGCCCTCCTCTGATACTGTGGGAGTGCCAAGGAAATGCAGCCCCCTCCCATCCCGGGAGTCAGGGTGAGGCTGGGGGAGAATGACCTGGATTTTGGGCTTGATTTTCTAGCGGGGTGGGGCTGGAGCCTGTGGCTTCAGTTTTCTTATCTGCGAAACGGGAATAAAAACATGGATGTCAGTTCCTCAAGATGTTAAACACAGAATTACCAGATGGTCTGGCAATTCTACTCCTCTGTATAGACCCCCAAAAACCTGAAAGCAGGGGGCTCAAACGCTGTACACTGACATTCATAGCAGCGTTATTGACAACTGCCAAAATGAAACGGCCCGAGTTTGCTTCAACAAACAGATGAATGGATAAACAAAACGTGGCCTAGCCATACAGTGGAATAGTACCCAGCCATGAAAAGGAGCGAAGTTGTGTTTCACGTGACAACGTGGATGAACCTTGAAGACATCATGTTGAATGAAATAAGCCAGGCACAAAAAGGCAAGTGTTGCCTGATTCCACTGATAAAAAACAGCTAGAATAAGCCAATTCACAAAGCCCAAAAGCAGATGACAGCTTAGCAGCAGCTGGTGGCGATGGGGAACGGGGAGTTATTGCCCAGTGCGTGAGATTTCTGTTCCGGGTGATGAAAAAGTTCCGGTGACGGACGGTGGTGACAGCAGCACCACTTTGTGAGTGTGATTAACGCCATGCAATAGTACACTTAAAAATGATTAAAATGGCTTATCTTACATAAAGTAAAACTAAAAAGCAGTTTGAGAGCATGTAGCATGGAAAGAGAAAAGGGAAAAAAAAAGCAAAACAACAACAAAACACCTCTAGTTCACAGGCACCCCTAAGAAGGAAGCAAACAGACGTGTGCCGGTGCTTCTCCATAGCCAGGCTGCGGCCCCTCGGTGGGGAGGGGGGTGGAAATTTGGGGGGCATTTGTCAGTTGTCACAATGGGGCTCCCCTCCCCTGACAGGCTGCAGTTGTCACCTGCAGGTCACCAGGTCCTCAGCCTCCCAGGCCTTTGCCCTGCAGCTCTCCCAGCTGGGACACCCGCCTGACGGGATTTCCTAGACAGAATTATTTCTCTGTTGTCCTTCTTACCCGCTAACATGTGAGCTCCACGGGGGCTGGGATTGGGGGCTGTTTTGTTCACTACCGTGTCCCCAGCACCTAAGACCATGCCTCAGTCCACCTAGTGAATCCTTAAAATGACCCTAGGAGGTCAGGGGTTTCCAGATGAGGAAACTGAGGCACAAAGACATTAGTTACCTTTCCCAGGCTCAGCCAGCTAGGAAGCGGCAGGTCCGCGTGATCCAGCTCTGCTGGTCTGATCCCCTGCTAGAGAACCCAGGGCACCTCCCCAGCCCATCCCTGGGCCATATCCCCAGCCCGCCCCATGCCAGGCAGCTCAGGGAAGGGGCTGCATAGATCTCCGGCCACGTCCCCGAAGCCAGAGCCTTCAGCTTCCCGTTACGCAGATCAATAGCCTCTACTGGTTTCCAATTTGTGTTTTCCAGAAATCCATCTCACAGCCGCCTTTTTAATTAACCCCCTTCCAACACACCCTAGACACCCATAAATCACCCTGTCCCCACCGCTTCTGTGGACTATGGCCCACAAGGCTCCTCCAAGCCACTAGGGAGCCGCAGGTGTTTTAAAGGTGAACGAGCGCCATGTCCCTGTCCTTGGAAAAGCTGTCCACATCTGCCCCCTGCTTCCCTCTGCAGTCCCCAAGGAAAGGACTGGGTCCTTCCATCAGAGAGGGGAAAAACCAAGGCAAGGATCAGGGAGAGAAAAGGAAGCAGTCAGACAAGCCCCCAGCTGACAAGAGCCAGGGCTGAAGCCTGCCTTTTGGGGCAGTGCAGAGGTTCTCCAGAGGCTGCCGGGCAATGGGGTCTGATTGGCAGGGAAAAATCTGATTTTTAAATGTCAATAGGTCATTACATTATTATTATTTATTTATTTTAAATTTAAAACTGCATTCTGCTGGTCAGAGGCAGCTAAAGGTCTCCTAATAGCCACTGCCTCCCCCCGCCCCCCCACCACCGAGTTTTAGCAGGACACATGCAGGTCAGTTAGAGACTCCATTTCCCAGCATCCCTCACAGTTTGGTGCAGCCATGTGGCTGAACCCTGGCCACGTCGGCAGCTTCTGGGTCACATCCTTATAAAGGAAGCCACTCGGCTGCCACCTCCTCTCTCCCCTTCCCATGGGGGCAGGTGAGGGCTCCTCAGCCTCGGCTCCTGGGGGATGGATGGCAGAGCCACAAGCTGGAGGGAGCCTGGGTTCCTAGGGGACCCTGTGGAGCAAAGCTCTTGGCTTACTTGGGCTGCCTCCCTCTTACTACAGAGGTGGAATAAACCACAAAAACAGCTATCCCTGTCTGAAATCCCCTTCCTCATCTCTGCCTGGGAAACCCTCCATTTAGCCTCCCCTGTCACTGGCCCCCCCAACACCCCTCCCCCAGCCATGCCTCCGCTGCCCACACTCCTTTGTGATTCTCTGCCTCTGTGTCCCAGCTCCTTGGGACACATGACTCTACCTAATTCCCTTCCCAAACCCAGAGCCCAGCATTGGGCCCAGGACAATCCAAGTGTCCATTTTTTTAGCATTTCTTGTATGCCAAGCGTGGTTCTCAGCTTTTTTTTTTTTTTTTTTTTAAAGGAGTTACCGGGGATTGAAGCCAGGACCTCATACATGGGAAGCAGGTGCTCAACCATGAGCTAAAGGTTCTCAGCTTTTTATATGTACTGTCTCGTTTAAGCCTGGCCACAGCTCCAGGAGAATTTGCAGAGGAGGAAGCTTAGGCCAATTACTGACCCCAACTCACACAGCTAGCAGAGGCAGGGCGGGAGGCCTTGCCATGGGGCAGTACTACCTCTCGTTGGGATGAACAGGTGGTCGAATGGATGCATGAGTTAAAGCGTCAACAAAGAAAGGAACAGACACCGCCCATCTCCTCCTGGAGCCCTCAAGCCCCTTAGAATCAGAAATTGAATTTTAATCTTGTTCCGCTTCCGTGGGGGTGCACATGGCCATCACCTCGGGAGGTGCTCAAAACTCAGTTATGAGACAAATGACTGAACAAGCATCCTGGATGGACGATCGTTTTGGGAAGCCAGAATACCTGGGAGTTCACAACTTTAAAATCCGAAAGATACATTTTCCTCCCCAATATATCACTTCATAACTATGTGAGGAGAGATGCCGAATGCCAGCTCCACAGTCCATTAAAGTTAAGCAACCATGCGAAAATTTCACCGGGATGATGAAAATAGTAAAAGGCTTGGGTGGTTTTATGGGAAGGTTGAAATCTTAATGCAATGCCAATGGACAATGACAAAGATCGTGTGCCTTGCCACGCCACGAAGCTGGCAGCTCCCCCAGCCCCTTCTCATTGCTTGGTGCCTTTTTCGTGAGCAGTAGCTCGGATGACCTCAAGGTGTCTGCAGAATCTGCCTGAGAAGTGAGCCAGGAGAAGGAAGAAAGACCCGTCCAGGGACAGTTGAGGGCAGTGGCTAGATAAAAATAAAGAGCTTCCTTTATTTTGTGATCAGACCGAAAAATCAATCATTCAGATAAATAAAGGCAGCCAGGCATCAACATAACCATGATCTTTGTACCCATCACAATTAATTGAGCAACTACTATAGAACAGGCCCAGTTAGATGCTTCCTATGTGTTCCATCTTTCCAGGTAAGCCTGGTCATCTCCATTTTATAGACAAGGAAACAGAGGCTCAGAGAGGTTAAGTCATTTGCCCAAGGACACACAGCTGGTTCCAACCACAGTCTGGTTACAATTCACATTCCAAGAGGAGGCTTTGCTCAGCCCCTAGCTGGAACCCCCAAATACGGCAGTTGGTATGCTTTTCTGCCAGAGTTATGATGGTCTGTGCTCTCTCAACGATTAGCAGCATTATTACCAGAACCTCCATGCCTAGTCCGGGACCTTGGCCAAACCCTGGGCTGCTGGGTCTGATACTACGGTTTAGCCCCTGTGGGCACAGACATAGCGACGGGGTCCCTTTTCTTGCTGCCAGCTGGCCTCAGAACCTGGCTTTGCCTTTCCCGTGATGCGTGCTGAGGTCCCAGCATGCCTCATGCTAGTTTGGTTCTGGGGCATCCACCCCCTTCACACAGCAATACTGTCTAGTCCCTTGAATGGCATCCTCTTTGAATTCTAGAAAACTACAGAAAAGTACAAAGGAAACAAACATCGCCCATAACCCTACCGCCTGGAATGAATCACTCAGCCTTTTTTGTGCATTTTCTGCCAGTCTTTTTTTCTAGCCAGTTGTTTCTACGTAATTGATGCTACACTCTAGTTTACAGTTTTGCCTATACTTTTCCCACGAACTATTATTAATTCATGAGCATCTTCCCACCTCATTCCCTTCCCCCCGGCAAACTCTAATTTTTAAAGTCTCTCCGAGGTGACTGTCATGTAAATTATTAAACCAAGCCTCTATTTTTAGGTATTATGTTATTGCTAATATTTTGCTATAAAGCGATGTGTGAGGAATCCCCTTGTTTTTATCTACGTGGATTGCCGTCACGAGCTTTCCAAGAAGGGTTAAAACGTCTGGATGTTTGGGAGGCCCTAGATACAAATGGCCAAACTGTCCTCCAGACATTTTGACCCAGTCTGCATGTCCACGGGCTGCTCGTTATGCCAAACTTTTAGCCACCCAGCACCTACTCTTGCTTTTTTTTTTTTTTTTTTTGCAAAAATTCTCCTTTTGAGGGAACGGCCTCCCCATCGTTGTAAGCCAGTCCCGGTAAGCACGTCAGCTGGGGCCCTAGTGTCCACTCCCCTTTCCTAGCTTGCCCAGGGTGGACACACTCAACCCTCCAAGTTCAAACTCCTGTACTAAATGGTTCCAAGGTAGGAAATCCACCAGAGACAACTTTGCACGCACTTATTTCCTGTTCAGGTCCTTTTTTAAAAAAAAAAACACGGACAAAGCTTCAAACCACAGCAATGAATCAAAAAGGGCAAGTTGCAAAAAGCTAAGTACCATATGATAGACTCTGTACAAGTTGACACACAAAACAATAGCCTATGAACCACAAAGCCCCTCTCTGCTGGTGCGGACACCAGCAGGTGAGGGCCCCCACCCCCAAGCTGCAAAGGTCTAGAAGACAAATGCGGTGGCCAGTGGCCAGCACGTAGGCTTGGGAGGGTGTGGCCTCCTCCAAGCCCAGGCGTCCCACAGTCAACACGTCCCCCTGGGGCCCTGACCACAGATGCAGAGCTCAAAACAGCAACCAGAAGCTACTCTAGGTAGTCTCCACCACCAGCATGGAAGAGGATTTCCAGAACACGGGGAAAAAGAAGTTCACGGGGTGGCTGGAGTACACAGATAATTCCTCCGTGCTCCTCACATGCAAGGGAACTTCGTGGTAAGTGTACAGACGCAGGACAGGACCACCCACCCGGAGGGGGTGGGCAGCCTCAGTGGCCCCCCTCCCTCCTTCCAGCCCTCATTTCCCTCTCTTTTTATTTTCTTATTTAAAGAAAAAGATATGAAGGAAATAAGACATCATATAAAAATCTGTTAATCCGGGGAGTGGGTGCGTGGATGTGTGGGACTCAAAACCACACTCTGGCACTCGCCAATTGTGTAACTGCTCCGTGCCTCAGTTTCTTCACTTGAAAAAAATCGTATCCACCTCAAGGGATCATTAGGAGGATTAAATACATTTTTCTCTATGAAGTGCTTAGAATGGATCCCCGGCATATAGCAAGTGTCACAGAAGTACCGACCATTATGTTTATCTTCCGTAAGTTTTAAACATTTTTTAACTTAAAAAAACAACATAGAACCAGAGCTAAGCTATTCCAACAGGGGTGTCAAGACTGTCCATCCACTCCCACCACAAGCCCCCCATTGCCTGGCCTGAGCTGCCCTGCCTCTTCCTACCCCCAGCTTGGTTCTCCATCCTTCACATCCTGTGCCCACCCCTCACCCACAGCCTGACCCCACAGCTAACTTCCCTTGGCTTGATTTTAGCCCAGATTGGTTTCTGTGCCTTGAACACCCGAATCCCACCTGATGCCCTGGCCATAAACCCTTTGCTGAGCTTCTGAGACAAACACGGAGCTAGGGCAGATTTATACTCAGCGCTCACAGTCAGGAACCTGGAGATTTACAGTGGGTGGGCGTGGCACCAATTAAAGGGATGATGCAAATGAACCTTGTCTTGTAGAGTGCTTAGTAAAGAGCCAGGAAGACAAAGAGAGAGGACTGCAGCCTTGGAGGGAATTACTGCACCCAGCTGTCACTCCATCCGAAGGAAAACAAGGCGGAACGTTGGCAGATTAGGAAGCTCAGAGTCCAGGAAGCAGGTGCCAAACAAAAAGGGAAGGCATCAGGGCTCCAAGCCAGGGGCATTGGACGGTGTCCACGCCAACTTCCTTCTGGGGTCGCATCCTGCACCAGAGCTAGGCACTGTATCTCCCAGACTCCCTTGCAGCATGGGTTTCGGAGGCCAATTCGGTCCTGGCCTGAGCTTCCCAGCCCCAGCAGCCCACCCAGCCTGTGTGACCCCGGCCGTCTGATGTCTCATTTGAAAGTGCTGTGAGGATGGAGGGAGGTGGTGGCCGTCCCGCTGCTGCCTCGGCTATGGCTGACAGCAAGTGAAGTTTTGGTTTTCCTGCAGCAGCCTCTGAGGGCTCAGTCGCCAGCTTCCTGAGTTCTGTGGGGCAGCAGGGAGAGCAGCAGTGGCTTCTTGATCCTTAGGATGGCAGCCACCTGACTGTGGCAGAGACTGCAGTTGCCCCGGTGAAGCCATTTCTGCAGTGTCATTTGGGGTGCGTTCCTGGAGGCCCACCCCTAGCCCTTCCGGTGGTGTTGGAAAGCCCCCGAACTCAAACTCTTTCTGCTTAAAAGAGATGAGCAATTTCTGAGTGCTGCACTTAATGCCCAGGGCAATCGACCCATGTCGTTTCCCTGCTCCAGCCTCTCCACGCTGGTGGCTGTTCCCTGAACTTGCCATTCTTTACACATGCTATTCCCTCTGGCTGCAATGCCCTTCCTTCCAGTGCCCTGCCAAACGGACTCCTACTCAACCTTCAAAACACAGCTGAACTGTCACCCCTTTAGATGCCATTCCCTACATCTTTTTGAGGTACAGATGGAGAAGGCAACTTAGTCCCGGGCCCGCACCCTGACCAGTATTCATTGTATTCTACAAATCCAGGCAGCCCTGTGGCTCAGTGGTTGAGCACCGGCTTCCCACATAGAAGGTCCTGGGTTCAATCCCTGTCCCTGGTACCTCAAAAAAAAAAAAAGAAAAAGAAAAAAAAAACAACAACCCTATACTGGGTCCTGCCACAGGCCTGGAAGCATTTCCATCACCGGAGTTCCGCGAGGGACAGTACGGATGGGGCAGTAAGGCCTACAGCTTCCCAGCTGCCTAGCTTTTTAGGGGTGGGTGGCCTCGGCAATCACCTCACTCCTCTGTGCGCTTCTGAGGCCATCACAGCTCTGCAAACACTTAAACGGCCCAGACAGCACTTGGAATGCATTGAGTGAGGGCGGCACAGACAACCAACCAGTAAACGACATGGAGAGAGAGATCTGACCTGGCCCTCAGAGCTATGGAGAGAATAATCTAGAATCATCAAGGAGGTGATGCTGAGTGACGACAGCAGATACAAGCAAAAGCCTTCTTCGCATGGGATACTTCCAAGCAGCAGGCCAGGTGACCGAGCAGAGGGGTATGGGCTGCAGGGCAGGAGAGCTGCCCACTGGCTCCCAGCCGGGGGCTTCACAGAGGGAACAGAAGGTGAGGGGGTTGGACAGCTGGTTATGGGAAACCCACCCCACCAGCAGGCACGTCCGCCTCTCTGACCTCCCTGACCCTAACTCTGGGAGTCCCCAGCAGCTTCCTGGGGCTTGGCACGGTGGGGCTGGAGGAGGTGGAGGAGGCCTGAATGAGTGGTGGGGTGGAGGTGGGGGCGGGAGGAACTCCTGGGAGCTGAAATTCCCCACAGAGTCAGCTCTGAGACAAGGCCAGAGGGGCAGAAGGAGACACGAGACAATGATGTCAAATGAATCAGCGTCTGAATCTGCCAGATTTCATCTTGCTGTGATTAAAAACCAGCTGGAGCATCATAAACTCATTCTGACTTTCCGCTGTGGTGGCTGAATATCAATCAGCAGACCCGAGGCAGCTGGACATGGGCACTGCTCTCGGCAGGCAGCGGAGGCTCATTTATCGGGCTCCTACAGGGCTCCTGACTCCAGGCAGAGGGGCTTCTGGAACTTAATCCTCTGAGAGGAGGGTCCTGCTACTCTCCTCCGTGCACGGTGAGGAAACTGAAGCTCAGAGAAGGCAAGTAACTGGTTGAGGTCACACAGCAAGGAGGAAAGGGTGGAGGGGGATTAGCCTGCCACTCCTCTGCAGTGAGAAGCAGGGGCTAGTAACAAAAGGGCAGATGCAGAGGCTGGTTACTGGGGTGGGCCAAGGTCATGTCACAGGGTCGGTTCTCTGTTTAAGAGGCAGCGGCTGAATGCACAGACCCTGGAGCCCACCTACCTGCCGCTTACCTGCTGCATGACACTGACAAGGGTCGTGCTCTCTCTGTGCCTCAGTTTGCTCATCCTCAGTGAGGGTGCCATTTCCCTACCTCAGAGGGCTGCGGTGAGGATGAGCTGAATTTTGGCAAGGGACGGCACCCCACAGAGGATGGGGCATGTAAAAGGGGCCTCTCGGCATTGCCCGCGGAGGTGAGCAGGAGACAGTGCGGTGAGGGAGGGGGAGCAGGAACCCCACCCTTTGGGAGTTTGTGGTCTCTGGTGAGAAGTGGGTGCAGCTGCCGCAGCACAAGGTGATGGTTGTGGGGGACAAGGGGCTACCAGAGCCTCCCACACTGACAGGATGCCAGTGGGTCATCCTCCACTGAGGAACAACATGGCAGGGTCTGGTCATGTGCCCTGACCTAGAGAACCCAGGTGTCAGCGTCCACGACACGGAAATAATCGGCGCATGCACCAGCTGGTTGCCTAGAGCTAAACCCTGGAAGCATCCTGGATGTCCATGGGTGGTGGGCCAGCTAAAATACATGATGATGCATTCTAGGCTGATGGACAATGCAACGCTGCGGTCCAAGAATGCCAGGTGAGAAGTCCAGGGGTACAAACTAGATTCCAGAACTCTCCAGGCAGAGCATGATACTATCCATAGGAAAATAAAACATATGCTAAATCCCCAAGACCAGAGTCACATCCCGACACAGTTCTTGTCCTGATGTGCTGGAGTCCTCAAGAGAATCTGCTGATCTTGACTCACTGGTGAGGGGGTGGCCAGTGCCCCCGCTAGAGCCCTGAGCAGAAACAGGTCACACCTGGCTCCTAAAGGGCTACTACAAAGTTCAGAGGAAGGGAAAGCTCCCAAAGCAGGCTTTCATCATGAAGGTCAAATTCTTCAGCAGAAGAGCTGAGGAGGAGACTAAGGGTGTGGAGGGAGCCTGTGTCCTGGTGGCTTGAAGCCTTATGGCAGGAGGTCCATTCAGTGCCAACATGCTTTTCCCCCCGAAAAAAATCGGGGAAGCGGATGTGGCTCAGATGGCTGGGCTCCTGCCTACCACATGGGAGGTCGCTGGTTCAGATCCCTGTGCCTCCTAAAGAAGACAGAGAGCTGGTGCAACGGGCAGGGGCCACAAGCTGATACAAGAGACACAAGAAGAAAAAACATAATGAAAGACACAACAAAGCAGGGAGCAGGGGTTCCCGGTGCCTCCTAAAGAAGACAGTGAGCTGACACAACAAGATGATGCAACAAGAGATGCGGGGAGGAAAAACATAATGAGAGACACAAAAAAGCAGGGAGCAGAGGTGGCTTAAGCGATTAGGCACTTCCCTCCCACATCAGAGGTCCCAGGTTCGGTTCCCGGTGTTTCCTAAAGAAACAAGGAAGACGAACAGACACAGCAAGTGAAAAACAAGAAGGGGGGTGAAGAAACATAAATAAATAAAATAAATTAAAAAAAAAAACAGGCAAGATACTAGAAGTTTAGCATGTGTGTATGTTTGTACATGAAAATGCACAGCAAAAGTTCTGGAAGGAGACCCTCCAAGCATATAACAGCAGGTGCCTGCGGTGAGGGGCCAGGTTGGGGATGCCAATCAAAAGGCACTTCAGCCTCATCAGGGCTTTAATTAGGCATAAGGAGAATGGACTCATTGTTTGTTATGCACTAGAAATATGGGTGAAGTTACCGAATTAGTGTTGTTTTTCTTAGGTGTGGTTGTAACCAAAGGTTAAAAATTAACACATAATTATGACTACTGAAACGTTAAATAGATGCTTTTTAAATTAGCCAAAAGGATTAACATCTGAAATTACTGAAACCGGATAGACCCATTCACCCCTTGTATGTGGCCACTTCCGATTAAAAACCTGCCATTGTAATGATCATCCCAGACGGATCTTACCCTGTATATGCCACTTGTACCCGCTATTATAATGATCACTCCAGACACTCACCTTTGTTTATGAGCATTTCTGTTGAAGGGGTGGCCACTCCACCTTCCTCTGTTTGCCATCCATATGAAAAACCTTGCAGCTGGCCTTTGTTTTCTACATCCCCTTCTCTAGGATGCCTTCATCTCTGATAATGATTGGAACTTTGTGACTCACCCCCCTCTTCAGTACCCTACCCCCCCATCCTGTTCAGCCCCTTAAGGTTTATTAATGAGAGAAGTTGTGCAAACTGCACCCCAATTACTCACTAGCATCCTGATGTTGTAAAATATTAGCATTTCTGCAAACCGAGGAGGCAGTTTTGGGGCCATCTACGGCGACCCAGCTACTTGGCGCAAACAAATAAACTCTCTCTTTGAAACCCTGTTGTCTCAGAAATTGGTCTTTCAGGTGCATCGGGAAAGAAGAACCCGCATTTGCTGGGTATCCTGGTTCTGTAGGAGCATGTCCCTGAGCAGGCTGAAGTGTCGAAAGGTGAGTGTTAAGGTGTCTGTGCTCTGCAGGTGGGTAAAAGGGAGGCACGAATGTGTATACGAAGAGTCGAGTATCTAGGACGGTCTGGCAACGTGTGAGTGAATAAGAGGCAGCTACTGACGCAATGATCCCGCTGGATGATGGGGAGGCACAGTGAAACGTGGATCCGGAAACCCCAGATTCAGTGGGGCTTTGGCGTGGGCCTGGCTCTATTTTTTGGTTAGCCCCTCGGTGAGGATGTAAGGCTCTCCTCACCTAGCCTCCTCAGCAGAGGGCAACCGCCGCAGTTCTCTGCAGTTCTGCCTGGAAGGTGGCCAAGGGCTGGAGTAGGGGGGAGGGAAGGACCCCCCGTGGCTGGAGGCTCACTTGGGAAGGCTTTGAAAACCCCACATGTTCCCTAGAAGGCACTTCCTTGGCACGGGGACACTGCACAGAGCCAGACGCCTTATGGGCTCACTGCCAACCTTTTCCAGCTCAGGAGCTAGTCGGCCGGGCATTTCTGCAGCAGCAGTGACCTTCCCACCCAGCAGATCTTTGAGGTGGTAACTGTCATCATCTGCAGTCTACAGACGAGGAAACTGAGGCTGGGAGAAGTTAAGGGACAGGCCTGAGGTCTCTGAGTGGGACAGAAGCACACTCATTCCAGGGCTCTCTGGATCTCTGCTCTGATGATCATAAGCTGTGTGTCCTCAGGCAGTCCCGTAACCTCTCTGGGCTCCATGTGCTCCTTTCCAAGGCTGGCCTGTAGCATGCATTCAGTTACAGCTCATTCTTCCTCTTCCCTTCCCCAAGGAGGAGCGGCTCACAGTCTTGAGGGAGGAGGCACACATTTAATTAAGAAAACTTTCCAGGCAGTGTGAGATGGGACTGACCCAGGCAATGAACAAAGTGCTCCTGGAGCCCCAGCAGAGCGAAGACAGGCTGGCAAGGAGCTTCCAGGGCAACAAGGTAGGAGATGAGGCCGGCTTGCTCTGGCCTGCATCCAGCTGTCCCAGCCTTTTTCCCAAAAGGCAAACCTCAGTTATGAGCCAAAGCCCCAGCTTTCGTCTCTTGGAGAATTTACCCCACTGTGTCAGGGATGAAGTAGGGCCCCAGGGGACCCCAGATTAAATGAGGCTTTGACAGATGTAAACAACCATTCTGTTCAAATCGCACCTCTTACCTGCCTGCTCCCAGAACCCTAAAATGCCCAGACCGTGTGTTTCCTATAGGGAGAGACAAGACCACTTCACCCTGTAAATACTCAGCTTCACCATGATCAATCCTGATATTAACAGGAGCTGCCCCTTTTTTTCCACCCACACAGAGCCAGACCCCTCTAGACAGTCTACCCCAGAGATCAGCAAATAGCCTCAGGCCAAATCCAGCCTGCTGTCTGTTTCATTAAAATAAAGTTTTATTGGAACACAGCTATGTCCATTCATTTCCATATTGTCCATGGGTGTGACACGGACAAAGTTGAAAAGTTGCGATAGCGACTCTATGGCCCACAAAGCCTAAAACATTTACTATCTGGCCCTTTTCAGAAAAAGTCTGTCACTCCGGTTCTATACCTATATCATTTACTACTCACGGCTCCCTGGAGAAGCCAATATTACTATTCCCATTTCACAGATGAGGAACCTGGAGCTACGACAGGTGAGGCAAGAGTATGGCGGGTCATGGAACACTTGCTGGGTGACTATTTGCTGAATGAATGAATGAATGAATGAATGAATGAATGAATGAATGACATGATGTGAGGAATGGCCCCATGGAGTCTGAGCCGCACAGGGTTCTTCCCAGCAGCCTGGTGGGAGGTGATGGCCCATGGCAAAGTCAAGCACCCACAAGCAGATGGATTCTGAGATGGCATCTCCCAAGGTCTCGGGCAGCCAGGACACAGCCAGGGTCCAGACCAGCCCTGCAGGGGACAAGTGGCAGGTGCAGAGCAGGAAGACAGACAAAGCTGGCTTGGGGCAGTGTCAATGAATAGGTGCAAAAGAAGGGAGAGAGCAGGGGTGTTTTAGTTTCCCAGCTGCTAAAACAAATACCAGGGAGTGGGTGTAGCTCAGTGGTTGAGCACCTGCCTCACATGTACGAGGACCTAGGTTCAATCTCCAGTACCTCCTAAAAACAAAATTTAAAAAAGCATACAATGGCTTGGCATAGCAACAGGAATTTATTGCCTCACGGTTTCAGTGGCCAGAAAGCTGGCTTCCTCCTGGAGTTGGTAATCTCTGGGGTCCCTTGGCTTTTCTATCCCACAGCAATATTGGCACAAGGGGACATTATTGGCACACGGCAGCATCTTCTCCTTTCTCTTCTGGGTTCCGTTGACTTCCAGCTTCTGGCTGGTCCCTGTGGCCTCTTCATCCCTGTAACCAATATCCTTTGCTTATAAGGACTTCAGCCTTATTGGATGAAGACCCTTAAACTAATGCCATCTTCAAAGGGCCTCTTCACAAATGGGTTCACACCCACAGGTGCCCCAGCCTTTGGTGGGGGACATGATTCAATTCCCAACATGGGGCTAACCCGGTTCCTGGCCCACAAACCATGGTCTGAGACTAGATCACATGCCGGGCCTCCTGCGTGCTCAGCTCTGACCCCATCACGGGGACAGCGCAGGAGCCATCTCCTGGACTGGGGGTGCACCGATGAACCAAGTGGGACCTGCTCCTTGAGGCTGAGGGAGGCTGGTAGGGAGCTCCCACCCAAATGAAAGGCAAAGTCTCTCGAGGCTGGGGAGGAAATTTTTCAGGTCACCCGGAGAAGGCAAGTACTCCCAGCACCTTTGGCCAGGCCTGACCCCAGAGAGCTGACTTTCCAGTGGGGGAGCTAGACAATGCACCACCTCCATCGGATGGGGACAGCATTATGAATAGCTACAATACCCTCCCAGGGAAGGGGTCAGTGCACAGTGGGAGGCAGCTGTAAACGTAATAGGCTGGTCAGGGAAGGGCTAAAGCATTTGCACAAAGACCACAAGGCGAGGGAGGGAGCCATGTGGATATCTGGGGGAGGAGTATGCCTGGAGGGCATGGCCAGTGCAAAGGCCCTGGGGCAGTAGAGTGTGCCTGGAGCAGAGGTGAGTGACAGGGAGCATAGGAAGAGCAAGGTCAGAGAGGTGACCAGATAGATCATTAGAAACTTCAAGGTCACCGAGGGGATGATGACCTCTGAGGGAGGTGGGAGCCATGGTGGGGTATTGAGCAGAGGAAGGATATGAGCTGACTTAGGTTTTAACAAGATGCCTCTGGCTGTTGACTGAGAATGGACTCACTGTATGAACACATGAAAGACAGAGAAAGGAAGGAAGGGAGGGAGGGAGGGAGGGAGGGAGAAAGAGAGAGTGAGAGAGAGAAACAGAGAGAGAGTGAGAGGGAGGGAGGGAGGGAGGGATGGAGGGACGAAGGAAAAAAGCAAGCAAGCAAGCAATGGGAACGAGGAGCCAAGCCACTACATTTAAGAGGTAAGTGGAGCATGTGGACGGCATGCCTGCTGTGATGGTTTGGAGCTGTGTGTACCCCAGAAAAGCATGTTCTTAAATGTAACCCATTCCTGTGGGTGGAAACCCATTGGAAGTAGGATCTTTTGATGAGGGGACTCCAGCTAAGGTGTAATCTACCTCAATCAGGATGAGTCTTTTTTTTTTTTTTCAAAAGATTTATTTATTTACTTTATCCATTTTAAAGCCCCCCTTCCCCATTTGCTGTTTTGTGTCCATTCACTGGGCAATTCTCTGTGTCTGTTTCCTGCCATCTCTTCTCCTCCTCCTCTTCCTCCAGTCTTCACCAGGATTCGATCCTGGAGACCTTCAATGTAGGAGAGAAGCGTTCTGCCACCTGCGCCACCTCGGTTCCTGGTTTTCGGAGCTTTCGGAGCATCTCGTCTTGTCTCTCTCCTGTTTCGTCATCATCTTGCTGCATGGCTCCCGGGGCCTGGCAGCTCACCGGCACACACAGCCTGGCAGCCCATGCACCTTCTATATATATATTTTTTATTTTACCGGGAGGTCCCAGGGATCGAACCCAGGTCCCTCCATATGGCAGACGGACGCCCAACCATTTGAGCCACATCCACCCCCAGGATGAGTCTTAATACCATTACTGGAGTCATTTATAAAAGAATGAAATTCAGACAGAAGAGAGAAAGCCACTGAAGCAAGAAGCTGAAGCAAAGAAACCCGGAAGAGAATGGAGAGTCCAGGAGAGGCCGCCCACCACGTGCCTTGCCATGTGATAATCCAAGGACCAAGGATCGCTGGCAGCAAGCCCCAGAAAGCCACAGTCTTCGGGGAGAAAGCATCGCCTCAATGACACCTTGATTTGGACTTTCTCTTAGATTAAAAACTGTCCGCAAATAAATTCCCATTTGTTTAAGCTGACCCACTGCATGGTACTTGCTTGAGCAGCCCGGGAAACCGAAACACCCACTAAAATAAACTGTGACCCCCAGGCAGTTGCCAGGACACCCCCAAGGCTGGAGCTCAGCACAGCTGCCCCGAAATGAACAGGTCCTGCCAGGGCTCGATGATTAGTGTTCACTTTGCAGCCGAGGCCCTGGAAGCTGAGAGTGACGCACTTGCCTGGTCACGCAGCATTCGAATCTGCATCCTCCTGACCGCAAAGCCAGGCTTCTGGGCCCCCAGGGAGGTGGCAGCCTCCCACCCCCGGGATGCTCCAGGAACCACTCCCTAGTCCTGGAGAACCCACAGGGATATAATGCTCAGTGGACCCTGCTCCACTGGGAGGGACATTTTTATGTTTTATTGTTTGGTTGTTTTTTTTTGGGGGGGGCGGGAAATATTTGGGGTTTTTTGTTTTTAAAGACGCTTTAGATTACATAAATGTTACATAAAAAATATAGGCGATTCCCATTTGCCCCCCCCCACACACACACACACTTTCCCCTATTAATAACGTCTTTCACTAGTGGGTGAATGTTACAACTGATGAACACATACTGAAGCATTGCTACCAACCATGGAATACAGTGTACATTATGGTTTACACTCTGCCCCACACGATTTTATAGGTTTTGACAAAATGTATAATGGCCTGTATCCATCATTGCAATGTCATGCAGGACAATTCCAATGTTCCCAAAATGCCCCCATGTCACACCTATTCTTCCCTCTCCCTCGCCTCAGAACCTCTGGTGGCCACTGCCTTTATACCAATGATTCAAGTTCTTCCATTGCTAGAATAATCATAAGTCTAAAATAGAATAATAATAAGTCTACTTCAGTCCATTGTTCCTTCCCCAATCATGAGGATTTGGGGATGGTGATGCCCACTCTGTTTCTAATTGAGAAGGGGCTTAGATCCCTGCATTCCCCTGCCCAGAGGGGTGCTGAGTCCCCTGGGACCCCAGGGCCAGGGCCAGAATCGACTGCTCTATTTTAATAAAGACCATTCAAAGCCGAGAAAATTAATTTCCCCTCGGAAGACAATTACGTGTCATGTAACACACCCACCGAGCAAATGATTAAGATAAAATAAAATCCAGCCAAGAAGGTTCTCGCAGGTTGATGCTGAAATGAGCGAGCGCCACATGGAGGGCCTTCAAAGGTCATTACCAGGCAGTAAAGAACACAGATGTAGTCAGCGTGAGGGAGTTCATTTATAATATTTATGCCCCCCCTTGCAATTTATTTTCAACCCGTAAACGGTGTCCGCAGGAAAGCCCGCCTCCCCCGTCTTCTAATAAAAAGACATTGGTAGCATCATGGGTTGTCAGCATGGGAGGAAGCACTGCTGGCCTCGCGCTGGGGAACCCTGGTTTAGCTGGGGGACCCTGGTCAGCCCACATACAGGTGAGGCTGGTCTGTGTACAACAGCTGGGAGGATTTTATCCAAATGGGGACTTCTCCAATGCTCACAGCAGAGTTATTCACAACAGCCAACGTGGAAGACACCCAACATCATCTGCAGGCGAATGGAGAAACAAAACGTGGTCTAGACATACAACGGAATATTACTCAGCCGTCAAAAGGAATGAAGCTCTGATGCATGTGACAACATGGATGAACCCTGAAGGTGCCATGTTGAGTCAAAGAAGCCAGACACAAAAGGACAGATATGATTCCCATGTATATGAAATACATGGAAGATGAAAATGCATAGAGACAGAAAGTAGATGAGTGGTTACCGGGGGCTGGGGGTGAGAGAATGGGGAGTCAATGCTTACTGGGTGCAGAGCTTCTCTCTGGGGCAATGACAAAGATTTAGCAATGCAAGGTGGTGAGGGCAGCACAACACTGTAAAAGTAATTACTGCTGCCAAATTGCATACTTCAAAAAATGGTTTGAGGCAACTTTTGTTATATCTATGATACCACAATTTTTTTTTAAAGTGGATTTCTGGCTTCTCTTGGACTTTGGGGAAAGTTGGCCAGCATCTCCACGGAGCTGGAATCGAGAAGCAGCTCACCCAAGTCCCACCCCTGGGGTACAGGATGGTGGGACCCCACAACCCCCATTGCAACCCCTGCATGGGTGGAGAGGGAGGCCCAGGGAGGCTAAGGAGGCCGCTCAGGAGACTGCTGCAAGGGGGACGGGGGACATGAGGACTCAAACCCACCTCTGTGACCCCCAGCCCTGTATGGACCCTCATGCCACTGCTCCAGGTGGGCCCAGGTCAGACTCCGGGGTATTAAAGAATATAGCTCAAGGCTTGGCAAACAGTGGCCTTCGAGCCAAATCTAGCCCGCAGCTAGTTTTAGTAAATAAAGTTTTATTGGCACACAGCCACACCCAGTCATTTATGTACGGTGCAAGGCGGCCTTGGCGGACAGCCCACAGAATTGAGGCACTACGGCAGAGGCCTCCTCTGTAAAATATTTACCATCTGGTCCTTGACGGAAAAGGTTCACTAGGCCCTGGGGTTACGTGTTTCCTCCCAGGACAGCGGGTAGGAGGGGCTCGGGGCACCATTTGGAGCCCAGGTGAGCAGGACAAGTTTCCCACTTGCCCAAAGATGTTCTCTGACTTTCCACAGCAGCTCCCCAACATGACAAAAATTCACCCCGAGCTGCCTGGAGTCATCGGCGTTCCACCCCACCTCTGTGAGCGACCTGGGAAGCCAGCACGTGTTGAGAGTCACCCCCTCTCTCCAGCGACCAGACAGCAGCCCCTGCCCCCACTCGATCCTGTTCCACCCCAGGGCCTTTGCTTGTGTCCCTCTTTGCAAGGCTGGGTCTTTCCCACCATTCAGATTTCAGCTCAGATGCCGCCACCTCAGAGACGCCTTCCCAGGTGCTAAAGCACACACCATACCAGGGGTCAGCTTAAATCATGGGAACATATCGGCTCACAATTTTGAGGCTAAAAAAGTCCAAAACTGAGGCATCAGCAAGGCAGGGCTTCCTGGCTGCCGGTGATCCTTGGGTGTCCTCGGCTTTTTTATCACATGACAATGCATGTGGCCTCTTCTTTCTTTTCCAGATTCTGTTGACATCCAGCTTCTTGCTTCTCCTGGCTTTCTCTCTGTCTGAATTTCATTCTGCTTATAATAGACTCCAATAATCCAGTATAAAGCCAAAACTGATTCAGCCGGCCACCGCGTCACTAAAAATAACATCTTCAGAAGGTCCTATTTACAATGGGTCCACCCCCACGGGAATAGATTAAGATGAAGAACATGGTTTTCTGGGGCACATAACTCCATTCCCAACACTACCCTTCAGAAGCACCCTCCCATTCCCCTCTCTGTCGCTCATTACTCCATCCCACTACTTTGTTTTATTCTCTTACAGCACTGGGTTCTGTCCCGGCTTCCAGGTAAGCTCATTTAGCACCAGGTGGCTTTGCTTTTGGGGGCTAACAGTGTGCCCAGCCTTGCATGGGGGCATCGACGATTAACAAGGCCCCTTCCCACCAGGAATCTCGGCAGGCGTCCAGCAGGTCCCCTAGGGGATGACGTGGGCTTTAATCAAAGCTGGGATCTGCACGTACCCACCACGGGGCCCTCATGGAGGCCTGTGGGCTTCCCGGGCACTGTGTGTGGTTACCACAACACTGGCCAGCTCACCATGCAGGGTCCAGAAAGGCAAGAGGCAGGGGCAGGCCGCACTTTTCTGGAAGCTGGCATCAGAGGAGACTGACGCCTGGAAAGGGCCTGGGGGTTGCCTGTGGCAGTGTGGTTGGTGGAGGGGAGGCCGTAAGGACAGGCCAGGTCTGGGAAGAATAAGCACCAGGGAAGAAGCCACAGGAGATGCCCAGGGAGGCTGCCAAGCCAACCCCAGCCAGGCGGCTGTCCAAACTGGAAGGGCATCGTGGGTTTGCACCCCAATCTGGCAACTCTTTCACTGCACGGATGAGACTCACATCAGGGCAGGTGGTCTGGTCTGCAAGTGGCTGTGAGGGCACACAGGCTGTGGGGGGCTGGGGACATGGCTGTGTCTGGCAGAGCATCGGGGCCCCACTTAGAGAACAGGTCACCCCAGTTGCTTTAGGAGGCGGTAGATGCTCGGGGGACCCAGACTCCTGGGCTCAAGATGCTCCCTGATGAACTCACTCACCATGTGTGTGCCCCAAAACCAGAGAAGCCCAGGATTTTAGACTGTTAACCATGGGAAGTCACGGCCCACACCCCCGAGCCTCAGTTTCTCCATCTATCAGACGGATCACATCTGACGACTCCGGCGGCTCTGTACCACCTGCCTGGTCTATGGATCTCTCTAGGAAACCACAGGGCTCGGAGCCCTTCTGCTGACAGATGAGAAAAAGGAGCCCATGAATTCATTTGAAAACCGGGATTTAACAGTAGCTCCCCACCCCCACCCCCACCCCGAGCTACGATCGGAGAAAGGATCAGAGCCCACCTCCAGGTGGTCAAATGCGTTTCAACAGGACCACATGGTTGGTCACACCAGGCCTAGAAAAAAGACAAGTCCAGATCAGGACAGCACGTCTCCGTCAGCTGGCATCACGGATCTATGGTGGTGTCCATGTGCAAGGCCAGTGACACGCTAATAATAACAGACCTGCCAGCTGCGGTGCCTTAAATCCCGACCAGAGACCAACCCTGCCTATCCCATCACAGCCGGGGCCAGTCTTCAGGGAGAAAGCATTGCCTTGATGACATCTTGATTTGGATATTTTTCTCAACCTCAAATCTGTAGGCTTATAAGCTAATAAATTCCCATTGTTAAAAGACAACCCATTTTATGTTATCTGCTTTGAGGAGCTTTAGCAAACTGGAACAGTGTGCATGTACCCCAGTTTGTATAACTATTCATCCACTTAAGGCCATTTGGATTGTTTCTAGTTCTTGGCTATTACAAATGAAACTACTATAAACATTCATGTCCAAATTTTTGCATGAAAACACATTTTCATTTCTCTAGGAAAGATGCCCAAGAGTGCAACTGCTGAGCAATATAAGAGTATGTTTAATTTTAAAAGAATCTAACAAAATATTTTCCAGAGGGGTTGTACCATTCTACATTCCCACCAGCAATTGTTCAAGAGTTCCCGTTTCTCCACATCCTTGCCAGCATTTCGCGTTGTCACTGTTTTTATTCTGGACATTCTGAAAAGTGTATAGTGATATCTCATTGTGGTCTTAATTGGTATTTCTCTCTAATGGCTAATGGTGTTGAACATCTTTTCCTTTGTTCTTTGTCTTTATTTTTAACAAAGTTTTAGATTACATAAAAGCTACATCAAAAATATAGGGGATTCCCATATACCCTACTCTCACCCCCTCTCACATATTCCCCTATTAATAACATTTTTCATTAGTGGGTATATTTGTTACAATTGATGAACAAATATTGAAGCACTGCTACTAACCATGGCCCAAAGTTTACATTATGGTTTACACTTTGCACTGCACAATTCTATAGGTTTTGACAAAATGTACAATGTTCTGGATCCTACATTGCAATGTCATGCAGAACAATTCCAATGTCCCCAAAATACCCCATGTTACAGCTATTCTTCCCTCTACCTCCCTTCAGAACCTCTGGTGACCACTGTTTTCCTATCAATGTTACAAGTTCTTCCGTTACTAGAATAATCACGTCTACTTTAGTCCAAAGTTGCATTCTCCCCCTTATGTGTGCTCATTCCTCAATCTTGAGGATTTGGGGATGGTGATGCCCACTCTGCTTCTGACTGAGAGGGGGCTTAGATCCCATGGGACAGATGGATGGAACTGTCTTGCTTGCAGTTGTAGATACTCTGTTTTGGGGGGATGGGCGTTTTCCATCATCATCATTTTGTTAGTTGTCCTGGGCAAGTCCGATGTACTAGAGAGTAGGTGTTGGCTGCAACTCTGCTGAGATTCAAGGCTCAATCGGCATATGAACAGCCCGAAGACTTAAGTCTCTGGGACATATATGTAATGGGTATAGTGCTAATTATAGGTTCAAATAAAAGGGGCAGAAGAACTATACATGGGAAAATTAAAAATAAGTCTAACTCTGTAACATTGGGGAGATAGGTTAACATATATTCCAAGATAAGACCCACTGATGGGGTGTTGATTTCCTGTGGTTATCTGCTCTGCCTATACTGTCCAGATGTCTCTAGAGCCCTCAGGAGCACCCCGGCTTGAGGCACTGTTTTCTGTGGCAGTCAGTGAGATCCTCCTGAGATATGCGTAAGCATAACTTCTGGAATGACCTCTCAACTCACTTTGAAATCTCTTAGCCATAGAAACTCATTTGTATTTAATATTTCCCCCTTTTGGTCAAGGTCTTTTTCCAAATGCATCACTGGTTGGTACTTGGTAATAATCCCTCGGTGCCAGGGAGGCTCATCCCTGGGAGTCATGTCCCATGCTGGGGGGAAGGCAGTGAGTTTATATGCTGAGTTTGGCTTAGGGAAAGGCCACATTTGAATAACAAGGAAGTATTCAGGAGGTAAGTCTTAGGCAATATATATTACTAGGCTAAGTTTCAATTTTACAAGAATAAAGTTCATAAGTACAAGTATTAATATCAAGGGACTGGTGTATTGGTCTGTCCTCTTTACCTAGGCACTGCCTATATACTCTTACCACTCTATTAGAGAATGTAGCAGGACTTCCAAGGATGAGAATTTAATATTTTGTTGGTTATTGTGTGGGTTTCCATCCACTGAGATAACACCCATGACCACACAAACACATTCATATTCCATAGAGGCATGCCCCAGGTGCATCCTTCCCCACACATCCCCCCCACCCCCAACACGCTGCACCAGTGATCCTCCCCTGCCATGGATGTAACTTTTCTGTAATCCAAAACCTCCCCAAAAACAAAGCCAAAAAAATTTCTTGCATTGTGCCTTTCAAGTATTGAACATCTTTTCATGTGCTTATTTACCATCTGTATATTCTCCTTCGTGAAATATCTTTTCATGGTTTTTGCCTATTTTCCAATTCATGGTTTTTGCCTATTTCCTAATTGTTGAGTTTTGAGAGTTTTAAAAAATATATTTTCAATACAAGTTCCTTATCAGATATGTGAGTTGCAAATATTTTTCCCATTTCATCTCCCTACCAGGATCTTTTTCAGAGCAAAGGTTTTTCATTTTAATGAAGTCCAATTTATTGATTTTCCCTTTTATGAAATGTGCTTTTGGTGTCAAGTCTTAAAAATCTCTACCTAGTCCTAAGTCCCGAAGATTGTCTTCTATATTTTATCTAAAAGTTGGTATGTAGACATGCAACTGATTTTTTTTTTTTACTGTTGATCTTGTATCCTGCTATCTTGAGGAACTCATCAATAGTTCTATTTTGTGTGTGTGTATAAATTCTTTGGGATTTTCTATGTAGACAAGCACATTGTCTGAAAATAGGAATTTTATATTTTCATTTCCAATCTGTATGTTTTTAGTTAATTTTCTTGCATTATTTCTCTGACTAGAACTTCTAGTGATATATTGAATATGAGTGGTAAGAACAGACATCCTTGCCTTGTTCCTGATGTTAGGGGAAATAATTCAGGCTTTCACCAATGAGTATGATAGTAGTTCTGTATTTTTTGGAGATGTTCTTTATAAAGTTGAAAAAGTTCCCCTCTATTCCTGTTTTTCCTGGGCATTGGATTTTTATGTGTTAATTGATATTGATATGATCATCCGATTTCTCTAGTCTGCTGGAATAGTGGACTTCATTGATCAATTGTTAGATACTTAATGGCCATGCATACCTAGAATAAATCCCACTTATTTAATGCATACCATTTAATCATACATAGAATAAATCCCAGTAATGTAAATTTTTTTTATCCACTCTTGGGTTCAGTTTGCTATATTTTGTTGAGGATTTCTATAATCTAACTTTATGAGATATGTTGGCCAATAGTTTTTTGTTTGTTTTTGCCCTGTCTTTGTCTGGTTTTGGTATCAAAATAACACCAGCCTTATAAAAGGAGTTGGGAAGTGTTTCTTCTTTTACTTCTTAGAAGAGATTGTATAAAATTCATGTTAATTCTTTAAAACGTTTGGTAGAATTCTCCAGTGAAACCTTCTGGGCCTGGAGATTTCTTCTTTTGAGAGTGTTTTTAAACTACAAATTCAATTTCTTTTGTGGTTATAGGACTATTCAGGCTATTTCTATTTCATCTTGTTTCAGTTTTGGTAGTTTGTAGTATTAAATGTGGTAGGTTGAATTATGTACCCAAGGTAAAACAAACAAACAAACAAAAAATACAAGTTCTTAACCTTAATACATTCATTTGGTATGAACCTATTCTAAATAGGACCTTTTGAAGATGTTATTTTTAGTAAAGGTTAAGTTAGCTTAGTTTAGTTAAGTTTAGTTGTGGCCAACTGAATCAGGACGGGTCTTACACCTATTACTGGAGGCCTTATAATATAAAGTCATGGGGAGGAGATGGAAGTCTGAAGTCAGCTGTAACCTGGAAGAAAAAGGAGAAGATATCGCCATGTGACAGGAAAGCCAAGGAACCCAAGGATGACTGGCCAGCCAGAATGCTACCAACCCCAGGAAGAAACAATTCTTCCAGCTTCCAAAACCGAGAGACAATAAGTTCCCATTGTTTAAGCCAACCCATTGTGTGGTATTTGTCATAGTAGTCAGAAAATTAAGACAATAGATATAAAGCTATTTGGGTTATCTATTTCCTCTCGAGAGAGCTTCAGTAGCGTGTGTCTTTCAAGGAATTTGTCCATTTTATCTAAGTTTTTGAGTTTATTGGCTTAGGGTTGTTCATAATACTTGCATATTATCCTTTAAATATCTGTAGAATCTGTAATGAAGATACTTTTCCTATTTCTGATATTGGCAATTTGCTTCTTTTCTCTTTCTTTCCAGATCAGGAGAGCTAAAAGTTTATCACTTTTATTTCTCCCTAAGAACCAGGTTTTGATTTCATTGATTTTCTCTATTGTCTCTCTGTTTTCATTGATATTCACATTTCTTTTCTTCTACTTACTTTGGCTTTAATTTATTCTTCTTTTACTAGTTTCTTAAGGCAGATGCTAAGTTCATTGGTTTGAAATCTTTCTTGAGCTTTATTCTGGGACTCAATTAAGTTCCTTGGAAACAGATTGATGCTTTAGGGCCTTGCTTGTTAGGTGGGACCCAAGCAGTGCTCAGTTTAGAATTAAGCATTTCTCACTGGTGAGGCAGGATGATGCTGTGTGCTCTACCCAACCCCAATGAATCACAGGTTTTCCAGAGTGGCTGATGGGAATAGGCAATTACATGACCCTGTGTGAGCATCAGGCACTGTGTTATGTCTAATTCCTTTGGAATAGTTAATTCCCCAGTCTCTGATAGTTTTCTCACACTCATGTGCTGACCAGTACCTCAGCTAAATACTCAAGGGGACCCTCTGCAGATCTCCTGAGTTCTTTCTCTATGCAATACTGTCCTCTCTAGTATTCGCTTCTGCAAACTCTAGCTGCCCTGATTTTCCCAGACCTTCAATTCCCTCTCCTCAACTCAGGGTGTTCTCTAAGCTCTGCCTGCTTTCCCCTCCTTGCACCGTGGCCAGGTAACTCTCCCAAGGCAGGATGTTGGATGCATTGTAGAAATCACCTCGTCTGTTTCCCATCTCTCCGGTATCACTGTCTTTCATTGTCCATTGTCTTGAAAACTGTTGTTTCAAATATTTTGTCCATTTCTTTGGGGAGGGCAGTTGTTTCAGGTGCCCACTCTGTAGCCTGGTTTCAAATATCAAATGAATTTTGTTTCTCCACCAAATTTTAGGGAACCCTGGGGGATCCTGGAACTTGAAGAGCCCATGTTACAAGCAGAGACCCCTTCCAACCGAACCTCCTTCCTGCCCCACCCTCCACCCCAAGAATGCATGAGTCACATCTCTGCGATCTGAGTACAGGAAGGGAGCAGGAGGACTGATGCTATGTTTAGAGATTTTTTTTTAAAAAATGAAACATGTTTCTCTTTGCAGCAATTTGATATTAAAATTTTGATGTAAAAGTTGGCCTGGGGGAAGCGGCTGTGGCTCATTCAGTAGGGCTCCCGTTTACCATATGGGAGGCCCCGGGTTCAGTTCCCGGGCCTCCTGATGAAGGCAAGCCCGCCCGCACGGCGTGGTTAGCTGACCCAGCGAGCACAAGCAGCAAGGGGGGGATAAATGAATAAATAAATAAAATCTTAAAAAATAAAAATAAAAAAAAAAAAGTTGGCCTGGCTCAGATGAAGTGCAGTACAGGGGTAACACACTGTATGTCTAAACAGTTGACTCCATCAGCACCTGTTCTGAGCAGAGGGGCTGCGATGGTGGGGAGGGTTCTGGAACAAGAAAGAAAAGCTAGAGAAGCTGGCCTGGCTGGCCGGGGATCCTGTCACTGCCTCTCATTCTGTCCAGGCTCTCTCAGGGCATGGATTCAGATGGTATCCCCAGGAGAGAGCTAAAATCAGCAGGAAGAGAACTTCCGGTCAATGTGCAATGATGTTTTAGGTGATGAGCTCTCTGTCACTGGAAGGATGCAAACAGGCACTGATGATCCCTTAGCAGGGATATCACAGAGAGGAACTGAACCAGATGGCACTCTCTGCCCCTTCCCCGTGCCATAGATTCCAGGACCACACTCTGAGACTGAGAATTCAGCCTCGTTAATTCGTATACACTTGCTCCTGACTGGGTGTGAGTTTCCATGGAAATGTCAGCGTCAGTGAAGTAAACCACAAACTGAATATACACGGCAGTATCTCCCCACATGGGCCCCTGAGGTCCTGGGCTCACCGGGGCACCCTTGCCAGGCTTGCTCTGCCCTGCCTCATCGAAGGGACTGGGCCATCCCTCATAGAATCCGTTACGTAACTGGCCGCCTCCGAAGAGGCGTGGAGCAGCATATTTGCACCGAGTTCCACAGGGTTAGCAAACTAGTTCAAGGTAATTTATGACTCAGGGGGGTGCTTGGATTTCTAAATGCAATAGACATGTGCAAACTGCAAACGGCTTCAAACTCTGGATGGCCCAGTTGGCAATCACTTGTCCTCTCTCTGCCCCAGAAGGTGCAGGGAAGTCTGGCTCAGAGCTGGCCAGGTTTGACCCACCGTGGACCCCAAGGGAGGCCTGTCTTTGAGACCTAGTAAAGACCACTTCAAATATCCCTCCGTCCTTCTTTCCTTCTGTCTCTAGTTACAGGAGATGGTGCTGATTTCTCTCGTGCTGGCTGGCCGTGTCTTAAAAGCCCCGCCTCTGCAGTGGCCACATCCAAGTTTGTTTGTTTCAATGGTAATAATAACTTATTTTTGGATAAATCAGCAGCCAGGCAATAGAAATGCCCATCATTGGAAACTAACCATTTCCCAGGGTGGCCAATGCTCCCCTTCTCCTAAGAAGAGGTAGGTCCCGTCTGACTCTCCATGTGACCAAATCCGACACGGGATCTCCTGGAATGGACTCGTCCTGGCCCCGTCCCCGGGCAGTGTGGGTCGCCTTTCCGTCCTGGCGTCCATGCCCAGAGCCACTGACCAGCCCTTTTCCAACCGTGCTGGCAGGCAACCATGGTTTCTGCTCAGGATTTGGCCCTACCCCTGCTGGTGCTTTATCCTCAGCACCCATTCTCAGCTCCCTGCCACCTCCCCCTCCCTCCACCCTAGTGGAGAGCAGGTGGGACTCAGCCCCCAGCTGCAGTGAGCACTGATGGCACACTGAGACAAGGGCCCAAAAGGAAAAGCAACACCTGTTTCAGGACCTGTCAGATAGTGAGGAGAGGTGCCAGGGGATTGGGGCAGAGAGGATGGACTCCTGGAACCCTGCCTGGTTGGAAAGGGAAGGAACTCTTGAGATGCCATGGTTGTCAACGCAAAACTTGACTCTTATGGTGGCGAACACTGGTGTCCATGTTTGCCAGGGCTGCTACAACAAATACAACCCATGGCTTGGCTTAAACAACAGGAATTTGTCTCAAGGTTTTGGAGGCCAGACGTGCAACATCAAAGTCTCAACAGACCAAGCTTTCTTCTAGAGCCTGTAGCGTTTTGGGGCTGAATTGCCGCCACCCTTGGGGCTCCTTGGCTTGCATCTCGCCCGTCACGTGGATCCTCCTTCTAGCTCCTCCTTCTCCTGCTCAGTCACCTGATCTGTCTAGATGTCCTCTCCTTATAACGCCATATGGCTGAAGGCCCACCCTGGTTCAGTTTGACCTCATCTAAATAGGATCTTCATTCACAAATAAGTCTGTGTCTTAATGAATCATTGCATCTCCAAAGGTCCAATTTACAAATGGGCTCATATGCCCAGGAACGGGACTGAAGACTTGGACATGTCTTTGGGGGTGGGAGGTGTGATTCAATCCCCCCAAAATGGGATGGGTAATTCAGGGTTTCCCAAGGTTTTGTGAAGTTCTAGGAGAGGAGAGACTCCAGAACTGGCTGCTAACGGGGTCTATTTGTAATTGAAAAGTAATACGTGCACTTGGTAAAGAATTCAAACTGTCCAGGAGGATACGAGGATACCCAATGAAGAGCAAGTCTTCCTCAGGCCAACCAGCATTATTAAATACCAAGAACTCAAGTGAGATATGAGCACAGACCTCTCATTTCATTCCTGAAATTACTTCACTTCAAAGTCATTTCTGGAATTATTTGATAATTATGAGAGTCCTACCATCAGAATTGGAGAATTCTTTCTAGGGTTTTATTCAATGTTGTAGGGTTTTAGCCAAAGACAGCTGGGATTGTGGGCTCATCACGTCACTGTTGTCATCGATGTCACTGCATTCCCTCCCTCCCCTGGGTGGGCCTAGGTCTGTGGCCTCCTCTTCCTCAATGCTTCTCCCTGTCGTAGGGATTTGAGGTGTGTGAGACCCAGCCTTGTCCTCAAGGGTCTGCCACTCTAGCAGAGGAGGTGGACATCCACGGCAATGATGACCACACAGTGTGCCTGCTGCCAGGAGGGTAGGCGGGTGGGGGACCAAAGGGGCCCCGAGGTGGCCTGGGGCACTGGGCACTTCCTGGAGGTGGTGTATTACATTCACCTGACTCTGCCATTCTTGGGGAAGGGTTTCTCCGAAAAAGACATGCCCGCAGGGACAGACTATTCTCTGGGAAGCGATATCGGAGAGTAGCGTTAAATGCAAAAGTAACACATTAGACTGAGCAGCCTTCAGCCTGGCCCTGGAGTGTGCTGGGTTCTGATTTCTTCCAGGCCTCAGAGACACAGCCATGGCTGCATCTTCCCCAGGCCTGCCTCCTCCCTTTGTCTGCCTGACTTCCCCGCCACCTCCATCAAGAACAAGGGACACTGATGGACCACATAAAAGCCCCATTTCGCCACGCCTCTCGTCCCCATGCCCTTTGCAGTGTGACTTTCCCATCAAGAGGAGCTGTCTAGCTCCCTTGAATCTGGGCTTGCCCCATGGTTTGCTCTGAGCAACAGAATGTGCTGGAAAATTATGCTCTGCCAGGTCTGAGGCTAGGCCTCAAGCAGTCCTGTGCCTTCTCCACACTCTCTTGGGACCTCACTGCCACCATTTGAAGCCCAGCCAGCCCTGTGGAAGATCAAGAGACACGTGACCCAGCCACCACCACCTCTGGTCATCCGAGCCAACAGCCAGCTGAGGGTCCACCAAGCTACAGGAGCAGATCCTTCCTGCTGACTGCAGTTACATGAGGGGACCCCCTCTGAGGCCTGAAGACCTGCCCAGCCAACTCCCAAGCTAAATAAACAGTTGTTGTTTTAAGCCATTACATTTTTCAGTGGTTTGTTATGCAGCAAAACTAACTGATACAAGTACCCCAGGATTCTGAGCACACATGAATCAGGCTGCACAGATGGAGGAAGAAAGCATCACCTTGATGATGCCTTGATTTGGACATTCTCACGGCCTCAGAATTGTAAGCTTGCAAGCAAATAAATCCTCATTGTAAAAGTCAACCCATTTCTGGTATTTTGTATTTTTGCAGCCTAGCTAACTATAGACAAAGAAGAAAAAAAGAGGGGGAATGGGGTATGGATTCAGACAGATTCAATATGGTTTCTCTCTCACATGCAGTTTGCAGTTTTCATTGTGTTTTCACAATTGAGCAGCAAGAGACCTGTGGGGTGGCCAGACCAGGAGGCAGAAAGACCTGAAATTGGATGGGGGTGTTCCACTCTTTGGGTCTCAGTTTCTCCATATGCAAAATGAGACGATGCACACTGGAAATGACAGATGGTTAGCATACATAATACAGCCCTCTATTTCCTCACCCACTGCAGACATTGCTAATGGATTACCACATGCTTGCAAACTGAGTACAATATACAGCTCTGGAATCCTTCTCAGCTGGGCACTGGAGGCTGCCAAGTGCAGTCAATCAGAGATGGGACAATAAACGAATCCCACCTGCTGACCTGATGCGTCCACCCCATTCTGGCCTGAGAGCTTTGAAGCCCAGCCAGCAGGTATAAGCTACCCTGAAAGGGAGTGTCCCTCCCAGAGGAGACCACAGGCTTTAGAGCCGGCCCCACAGAGATGCCGATACTTGGCTGCATGGAGTCTCAGATTCTATAGCACTCACCCCTGTGGCTTTAAGTCTTCTCCACTTGGCCAGGCCCCTCACTGCCCACCCAACTTCCACCTCACACTTCTGGGCCTCTGCACTCCCACCTGTCAGGCGGGGCTAGCTGAGGCCTGCCCTATGCTATTGAGCTTTGCTGAACTTGAAAGCAGCCTGACTGCACAGAGGGCCAGGCAAATGCAGGGTCCTCATCCCGTGGAGCCACGGGGCATTTCCCATTGTGCCGACAGGGCCTTATCAGAGGGCCCTCCACCCAGGATGCCCTACCTTGTGCCGGGCATCCTTTCCTTATCTTTGCATAGTCAGGTCTCGGTGTTCCCTCCCCTCCTTTGCCCTCACAGGCCCAGCTCCAAAGCATCCTTTTTGCTTGTTCCTCCCTCAGCCACCTATGTCCCCTGCGGACGTCCTCTAGGCATCCACAGAGCAGAATCCGCCTTCCTCAAGGAGACTGTGAGCACTGGATTTCAGGTCAGGTTTTAGGGGTCTCTGCCCCACACCTCAGGGAGTCCCTCAAGAGTCTAGTTCACAACAACTCCTCCCAGTAAGTGAGCTTTCCCAAGCATGCTCAACCTATTCCATTTGCCTTACAGCCAGGTCAAGTAGGTGGTGAGTGGGACTGCTCCTCATTCCCCATTTTAACGACAAAATCAAGGGCCAAAAGGCTGAGGGACCTGCCAGCATCACTGCTGCCACCCTGGGCTTTCCTTACCATCCATGCTGTTTTGATACTTATTTTATTGATTATTTCATAACCTGAAGTTCCCCTCAAGGGTCTCTAACTCTTTCCAAAAGTCTTCAGTTTGTTCTCTGAAACAGAGAAGAAGGTTTGGGGTAGGGCACAAACTAGTGATTCTGAGGTGCTTGGATGGTTTTCTGGCAAGTTCCATGGGAGCCCTGAAACCTGGGGGACATTCTCCCCCTCCCCAAAGCAGGGGAACGATGAAATGGGACCCCGGGTGTCATATCTTGCTCCTTGCAGATTCTTTTAATAGAGATCATATCAGAGGCATTTTAGTCAGTGATGTAGTATTTTTAGTGACTCATCTCCCATTTTATTCATCATATGCAAATTTTAAATAAGCTTAGGGCTCTCGGTTCCTGAGAAGTCGTGATTTACTAGAAAGAACTGTGGCAGGTTCTTAGAAAACAAGGACAGGAAACTTAAGGCACTGACACCTCTCCAAGGAACAGTGTGGAGACAAAGTTGTCTTCCACTGCCTCACTCCACCACAAAGCCACCAGTTCACGCCCACAATGGGAGATAAGTGGGAGTGCCATGGCCCAGATGCCAGACCAGAGACTGCAGCAGACACTCCCTCTGTGGAAGGGCCTGAAGAGCCCTGCTATTATCATCAGCATCCACAGATGCCAAGAAGCAAATACCACACACTGCTTTGTTGCCAAAATAAGAAGGCTTGTGTTCTGGGAATAAAGATGTCAGGCGTTGTTGACCTCTGGTCCTGGCTGCTCTGGGCTAGTCCTGTTTCGAGGCTTGCGAACGTATGCACTTTGTCTCCTGAGCCTCCCACCCCCAATGAGCTGCTCCTTCCAAACCTGCTCAGACAGCCTCTCCTCCAGCTTGGGCTCCTTTTGCCTTCTCTCTTCCTGGACATCTATAATGCTCATTACCTGCTAGAATGATCACAGTGGGTTAAAATGCTGCTGCCTTGTGTGTCTGTCTCCCCTACTATGGGGCATGCTTGTGAGGTCAAGGTTCACAGCTGATTAACCCCCATGCCCCCAATACCTCCAGCCCCTGTGCATTGGATCTGGTGCATAGTGGGGATGGAGCTGGGCCCCAAAGAAGCAGCCCCTAAATAAAGCAAGGAACAAATGAATTAATAAGGCTATCAGTGGCTGCGTTGGCTGGCAAATGAGTGAGATGGACCAGGGGAATTAATTCATGCCCCTGAAATATTCCAAGAATGAAGAGAAACTGAGCTGGACCAGAAGAAAAAGAAAGGCTTTCTACCAAGCACCTCTCAGAGGCATGCTTCCCTCCCCACCCACACATCCAGGGTCTTCAGGCTTCATAGGAGCCACTGCCAATTCCAGCGAGAGAGGCAGTGGGGAGGAGGAGGAAGGGAGAGAGGGAGGAAGCAGGAGAGAGAGACAGGTAACAGTATGGGCTCTGTGGACTCTATAGCAGCCACGTGACTTCTTAGACTTTCCTTTCAGAGACCCAGAACTTGACTTTCAGTGACAGGAAGGCTTTTGGGATTCACCAACACCCCAAAAGAGATTTTCTGTGGCAGCAGCAACAGCAACCAGACAACTTCCCAGAAACTTAGAATCTGGGGTCCTCAGAGACTCATAAAACCCAGCTCCTCCTCTGCCCTGGGTGCCCTCAGCAGCCACGATGGGGAATGCTTTAGCTGGACAATCGCATGATTGCAGACTCAGCCCGGTTTAGCTCATTGTCCCAGGGGTCGCTGTCCGTGGTGCTGAAAGGCTGACACAGATGGGGAACAGTGTCCAAACACTGGACTCAAAGAACCACAGTGTAAGTTCAACCTCAATGAACTTACACATCCGGGATTTCTCCAAAACCACATGACAAGTTGCAGAGCTGGGACTGGAAGCCAGCTGCCAGATGCTTGTTCAGGCAAAACTCATTTCCTGTGGCAGGTTCCCTGGGTGATGACCGCTACCCAGAATAATGAACAGTTCTGAAACTCCAGACAGGTATTTAGCTGAAGATGTAGGGACCCACACAGCCATTCAATGGCCCCTGCTTATCTCCCTGATCCCATCTCTGGTCACTTTCCTCCCTATTTGTTCTGCCCCCCTCACCAGCCTCCTTCCCAAACCTCTAGGACAGAGTTCTGCAAACTACAAATCTGGTCTGCCATCTGTTTTTGTAGGGCCCACGAACTAAGAAGAGTGGCAGCACTTATATTTTTTAAAAAGAATACTGTTTTATGACACATGAAAATTAGATGAAATTCAAATTCCAGGGTCCATAAATAAAGTTTTATTGGAACACGGCCACACCCATTCATTTATGAGTTGTTAATGGATGCTTTTGTATGACCATGTCAGAGTTCAGTAGTTATGACAGAGACCATATAGCCTGCAAAGCCTAAAATATTTATTTGGCTCTTTTCAGAAAAAGTTTGCCAACCCCTGGTCCAGGAAGACCAAGCTTGCCCCCAAGGCCTCAAGATCTTTGCACGTGCTGTTTCCTCTGCTGGAACACTCTCCCCTGTCTCCATATGGCTCATGCCCTCATTTCTGCCCAAATGTCTTCTCTCACAAAGGTCTTCTGCAACCACCACCCCCCCACACCTCCATGCACACTCTCCAACCCACTGTCCCATTTTATTTTCTTCATTGGAGTTTGCTACTGTCTGAAATCATCTTCCTTATCTGTCTGTCCTCCCTTGCTGCAATGTCAGGTCCTTGTGCACAGGAACCTAACTGGCCTGGTTGATTGCTGAATCTCCAGCATGTGCAAGGACCAGGCACATGACAGGTGTTCAATGAACGTTTGTTCCTCGAACAAGGAGTGGGCCTTGAACAACTCTGAGTGTCTCTACCAGTTGGCTAAAGAGAGCTGCAACAGTATGGATTTAGGCTAGCTGCAAGGAAGAACTTCCAGAGAATGTCACGAGACTCTAACATTAGAGTCTATGGACACAAGGACTATAGCTTGAAGCTGAGACTGAATCCTGAATCCTGTCTTCAAGGGACTTGGGAAAGAGGAGGCAGGGGAAGAGTACTGCTGTGAATTCTTTTTTATAAACAGAAGATGGGGTGTGGGAAGAAGATTCTGAGGAGGCTATTCCAAGGAATGAAGCACAGAGGAATGCACCAATTCAACACTAAACTCTTCTCTCTTGGGCATCATGACCACCCCCAGCCCCTGATATAGGGTGAACAGCAGCAGGGCCCACCGGGCTCTTTGGAGAGAGGATGACATGACCTCAACCTGGCCAGGCAGCACATTCCATCCTCCCACATCCCATCGACCCGCAGTGATTGGGTTGGGGTGGGTACATGGTGAATCTGGTCCCAAGATTCAGGACTTGGCCCTGGGGGAAGAGAAACTCTATTTCTGTCGGGATTGCTGAGTGTATATATGATATCAGCATGAGGGTATGGAAGGGAAAGCTCACCTGAGAACAACACTAACACAGAGGGAAGGAATCAAAGCCAAGAGAGGTGAAGAGGTGTTTCCTGATGACATCATCAAGTACCACAATACAGCCTCACACAAAGATGCATTTTACAGATGACAAGACTGAGGCTCAAAGAAGGGAGGTCATCAGGTCACAGCGAGTAAGTGGTGGAGCCAGACTGCAAAGCCAGTGTGGTGGTTGGAAACAGTATGGACCCCAGAAAAGCATGTTCTTAAGTCTGATCCATTCCTGTGAATGTGAGCCTATTGTAAGCAGGACCTTTTGATTAGGCTACTTCATTTAAGGCATAGCCCAGGGTAGGTCTTAATCTTTTTACTAGTGTCCTTTATAAGAAAATAAAACGCAGTCAGAGAGAAAGCCACGGAAGCAAAAAGCTGAAAGCAACAAACCCTGGAAGAGAAGGGAGAAACCAGCAGATGCTGCCCTGTGCTTTGCCATGTGACAAGAGTCCAGGATCGCCAGCAGCCAGTCTTCAGGAAAAAAGCATTGCCTTGATGATGCCTTGATTTGGACATTTTCTCGGCTTCAAAACTGTAAGCTTGTGAGCTAATAAATTCCCACAGTTACAGCCAACACATTTTGTGGTATCTGCTTTCAGCAGCTTAGCAAACGGAAACACCCAGTTCCTGGAAAGTTCTGGAAAGTTGCCTGATGTGGCTTCTCTATGTGATGGGGGCTGAGGTATCCAGCACCATGCCTGGTACACCAAGGGTACCTGAGACTTGGTAACCACCAGGAGGCTGTTATGAGACTCACAAAAAGGAGGAAGGTGTGAGTCTCTTGAGCCTTTTCCATGATTCGCCTTCTTATCTTTCTTGAATCAGCATCACGACCCCCTGCCAGCTCCCCCAGGGCCAGCACACCTTTTTCTTGCTCTGCTTGGCAATTCCAGAGTCAAGCTCCCATGACTGCCAGAGAGTGCTCCATTTGCACACCGGCTTTGGGATCTGCTACAGGGGAGGCCCTCACCTCTCACCACACCTAGCATGCCTCCTTCTTGGGGCCTTGGTGGGGGTGGGGGGACCCTGTTCCCCACTTCCACCCCAGGATGTGCAGAGAACCTCACCCAATTTGGAGTGAGCCACATCCACCACTGCCTTTTCCACGCCTCCCCTGAAACCCAGCTCGTGAACTCCTGCCTCGGCTTTGCAGCCCGCCCGCTGCTGCCGCAGGAGAAGGTGAGCTGACGATAAAACAGCAGCTCAGCACTTTAAGGCACTCTGAGATGGAGTCTGCCAGCTGCGGAGCTCTGTGTACAAGGGACCTCATGTGTCACACTTTAGCTCAGGCTAAAGTGAATCCATAGGCTTTCTGACAGCTGAGGGCTCCTGGTCCTGGTGGGCAGTGCAGAGGGAGTCCCTGAGGTGTCCTGAAGGCCCACCATGTGGGTGCAGGCTCTAGGTGCACAGAGAAGACTCCTGAAGCCTGCTCCAGAGGCGTTCACAGACCAAATAAAGATGAGACAGACAGCACCAGAGCTCATGGGCTGCTTTCATGTGTGAAGGGCAAGGCTCAGGGGCAGGGACCTAAGTCTGCAGGGAACTCGTTAAGGACAGAGACTTTTTACCTGAGATCTGAAGGCAGCATTGGTTAGGAATGTGTTTGGCTGAAGCAACAGAAACCTGGCTAAGAGTGGCTTAAACTACAAAGGCATCTAATATTTAATGAATGTTTAATAAGGACATGAGAGATGGGAGGCCTGGAGGTGGGCAGCAGCAAGGTTGGTCTGGTGGCCCAACTATGTCATCAAGGACCCGGGTGTCACCCACCTCTCTATTCCACCTTAACAGAATGTTAGGGTCACTCCCTCACAGCTGCAATATAGCTACCTCCACTCCAGCCATTACATCTGCCATCAGTGCTCCAGCTGGAAGCAAGGGGGTACCTTCTTCCCTGCTCATCTTTCAGAAAGGAAAATCTTTCCCAGAAGCCCTCAGTAAACTCCCTATAATGCCTCATTGGCCAGAACTAGGTCATGAGCCCTTGCCCTGATAAATCATAAGCAAGGGGGTAAGCGATTGCCATAACCATGATTAGACCAACCATGATTCCTCCAAATTGATTTTCCACAGGAAGAAGATGGGGTAGGGTTGGGAAAGGCTGCTATGTGAGCAAACAACAAATCCAGCAATGAAGAAGAAATGGACAAGAGAGGCTGAGGGTTCCAAAGCTGAGGGAACAGAACAGCAGTGGGAGTGGCACGTGCAAAGGCACCGGGGCACAGAAGACAGCCTTAATGCTCAGGGGACTATTGGTGGTGAACTTCTGCAGGGACATATTACAGGTGGGGAAAAGTAGGCAGGCCTTCCTATTCCATTTTGTCCTGGAGCAGGCCAGGAGGCAACAGGGAGCTACTGGGGAACGCTGAGCAAGAGACGGAGCACACAAGTAGGAGGGGGATTGCTGGCATGAGCAGGGTCCCTGTACTTTAGAAATGAAGCAGAACCCTTCTGGGACAGGCCATGATGTTGCTAATAAACTCTGGAAACCTCTGTTCAAACTGAGAATTATAATTGACAAGAAAGCGTAAACATGGCCTTAATGAATGAATGTGCTAATGACTGCTACCTGTTTATGGATACCAGTCCACGCTCAGTAGGTGCACACTCAATCCGGTCCTTGTTAGACAGCTACATGGTCACATCTGATGCCAGTACCTCCTCTTTCCCATCTGCCCCTGGACCCCACCTCCAGGCCCTGCCCACTGCCAGGACATCCAAAACAACCTTTACTGGGAAACAGCCTTCACCTCGGAGGCAGGAGGGCTCAAGGTGACAATGGGCTTCTATTTACAGTTGAGAAAACAGAGGCTTGCAGTGGGGAAGGGACTTCCTGGTGAGTCGTGGGGGTAGGATTTGAACCCAGAGTTTCTGTCTTCCCCAATCTATCCCGCCGCTTGCCTAAGGAAAGACCGAAATGAATATGGGAGGTGCCGGGACCCCTCCTGGCTAGCCCGACCTCCCTGAGGACCCCTCGCAGCAGAGGAGGGACCCCAAAGCTCTCCAGGTACACAGCTCGTCAGGGCAGAGCTGGGGTCCCGAGCCACCACGGCATGCCCCCAGAGTCCTGCCGTTCCCGCTCTGTAAGGGTTTCAGTGCACACAGCCTCCTTTCAGCCCTTGCAGGGTACTGGGGCCTTTTTTGACTTGGGAGTGGAGCTCTGCCCCTACCCCTGGCCTTGTGCTGGGAGGTTTGCTAAACCCACGGTGGGCTCTGCTCACTCCAGGACTCCACCCATAGAGGAGTGGAGGAGGGGAGGAAGGGGGTGGGCCAGGGGGTTCTCCCATGTGACTTTCATCCACACAGAGAAGCAGTGACCTCACGGGCTGGGGCTCTGGATTCCGCAGCAGGACGGGGCACGCAGGGACTGCAATCCTCAAACGTGCACCTGCAGGCAGTGGTGCAAAAACCCCTAACTGTCGTGGTGGTCGGTGGGCGAGGCCCTCACCGTCCAGGCCTGGCTCCCACTAGGTCAGCACCCCATGCCCAGACACCCTGGGAATGGAGGGAAACCTGCTCTAAGGGGCAAACCACCATTATCTGGGGGGGGGGGCTGAGTTATTTTATTAAATGACACATTTACAAGCCAAGAGTCAACCCCCTTGCCTTGCCCCACTGCAGCCCCTTGGCCTCTCGGCTTTCAGTTGCTCTCTGGGAACAAATTCATAGCTTCAACTGGAGTCCCACGATGGGCATAAACTGTTCCTTAAGTGTGTCAGCTTCACGATAAGAGCCCACTCCCCCAATTCTCCATCCCTCCCCGTCATTGGGGTCCCCGCAACAGGTTCTTTCACTGCCAGTTCTGCAGATCTATGAGCTAATGATTTAGAATAAGGAGGCCAGGAGGGGATGGCCTCATGTGGCACGGCAGGCGGGGCCGTGATGACTCATCCATAGGACTCGACCCATGGAAATGTCAGGCAGCAGGGTGAGCTGCCAGCCAAGGGCGATTAAATGGGTTCCACCAACCTCCTTGGCTGGCCCAGGAGTCGGGGCTTCAAAAAGGGAATGGGAGTGTAACAGACGGGGGGTTCCCAGTGCTCAGAACCCCACTCCCACTCCATCCCCACCGATCCAGAAAGCAGGCATCAAGACCATGACCTTGAAACCAGAGCACTGACATTCAAAGCTGGCACCACCACTTGGTAAGCAACTAAAAGCCAAATGAGCCTTAGTGTTCTCATCTGTAAAATGAGAATCCTAAAAAAAAATCTCTCCTCGTCAAACTGCAGGAGGACTAAACAAGATAGCACCACCGGTCAAGCACAGGACTTGGCTCATTCAGGGCAAGCTATTGTTATTACTATCTCCTAGCTCAGCAAAAATTTTTCTTGTGAAGGGCCAGAGAGTAAATATTTTTGGCTTTGTGGACCAATACGGTCTACCGTGATAGGGCAAAAGTGGCCATCGACAGTACATAAATGAATGGGCATGGCTGTGTGACGATAAAGTTTTATTTGGCCTGGGGGCCAGAGATCGCTAGCTAACCCCTGTTCTAGGAGGATGGCTAAGAAGAGTCACATGACCGTGGATGGGCACGACTCCCCGGAAGTCAGGCAGCAGCTGATCACATATGCTCTGGGAAATGCACAGTTGGAAGATAAATGATGGAGCAATTTACAAATTCTGCCCCTGAGATTCCAACCCCCAACTTAGGATCTGGGGGCCTTGGAGCTACAACATGAGCAGGTGCCTTGTTCCTCATTGGAGTGTCCTGGAAACAGAGTTGTGGGGGACAGTGAAATCCCCGCAATCCCCAAAGCTCTGTTCAGATTTCCTGGGATGCTGTGATTCTGCTCCCCTGATGGAGAGAAAGGCTTCAAGCCAGGGGATGGGACATCCTGTTTGATTTTACTTGCCTTTCATCACATTATCTATTGCTTTTCAAGGGACATCTGTGGCCGCCCTGGGGGAGAGTTGGTTCTAGCCTTCCCGACCACCCTGTAAGGGAAACTTCCTTCTGGGGTGGGGGGGCACTGGCAAGGCAACCCTATGCATTCGGTTTGGAAAGCCGGGACACAGAGAGGTTAAGGAATGTTTGCACATCACCCAGCAGGCAGGGGCAGAGCTGGGGTCTGCACGTGGAACATGTTCCCTATTCTTCAGCAGGTGCCACCGTGATTTCACGTGTCACTGCCCCTCTAAGAGGCACGGGAATCAGGGCTGGGAGCAAGGACGCCCCAGAAGGGGTCAGGACTTGCTCAGACACACTGTCCAGGCCACCCAGCAAGGTTGGGGTTGGCTAGTGGCCCAGAGCACACACTCAGCACCAGGCAACAGGACCAGGTTTGAATCTTGGCTCCCGTCTGGGACGAGTCCTTTAAATTTTCTGTGCCTCAGTTCTATCCTCAAGGGGCTAGAGTTAGTACTTACTTACAAGACTGAGAGGGAGGTTAAATGTGCTAATCCATGTAAGGCCCTTAGAGCAACACCTGGCACAAGGTGAGAGCCAGGTGAGCATCTGCTGTTAACTATTCTTATTTTCTCTCCCCTTTGATGGATGAGGAAGAGGCCCCAGCAAGGGGCAGGGGCTTGCCCAGCTTCATACAGCTGCACAACGCCCAAGCAGGAGGGTCAAGGCTTGGACTCTGTCCCCTGGCCCTCCTGGGTATCCCCACTCCCCAGGTCTTGGCTACTTGGAAACTGGACTCGAGGCATACCATCTCCTGGAAGCTTCTCTGTGCCTCTCCTCTGACTGCCCAGTCATAGATTCATTAAATGACTACTAAAGTGTCCTCTGCCCCTCCAGACCCCATGCCCTCTGCCACGTTAGGTGTAAGTGAAGTTCCGGAAACCCACCGTTGCCTCTAAGCAAGGAGCCCAGGAAAAGACTGGTTGTCCTGCCCTGCCCTGCTTGACCCTGGACCACTGGAAGAGAGCTCGGCAGTCCAGTGCAGTCAACAGCACTTAGAGCTCAAGAGGCAGAGCAGGGTTTGATTCTCCATTCATCCGTTCAACAATTCCTAGCACCTACTTTTCTGGGGACAGAGAGATGAAGTGAACACAGGCGAGGCGAAGAGGAAGGTAATGTGTAGGCACGCGGGGCACAGCATGGAAAGGGGGTGACTGTGGGCTGATCTTGTAACCCTTCTTAGCTTCGATTTTTTCATCTTCAGAATGGGGCCAGCAATATCCACAAGATGTGAGCAATTGCCCAACCTACGGCCAGCCACTGTCCTAGCACTTTAAAAATATTAGCTCATTTAATCCTCATAAATCCTCGGAGGTAGAGACTAACTGGTACTTATCACCCCACTTGGCAGATGAGGAAACTGAAGCACAGAGAGGTTAAGTAACAAGCCTCAGATCACAGAGCAGACCTGGACCTGGGTCCAGGCTGGCACTGGGTCTCCCATTCCCCCTCTTCACCCTTCACTGGGACCCACAGACGCAGCCCCACAGCAGTGTGGGATCCCTGGGGACAGTTTTTCTGAGCACCGCTTACCCCACGAGGCCAGGAGCTCCTTGAGTGACCTGCGTTTACCCACTGCTGCGTCAGGCCCTACAACAGGCACAGCACACAGCAGCTGCGTGAGGAAGTGGCTGACAGCAGAGTGGGGACAGTGAGTGTCATCGGTCATCGTCCCCGCTAGTGAAGGAAGAGGCCAGCGGGACAGCCCGCTGTTCTTCTGCAGAGATGCAAGTTTAGAGCCCAGGGAAGGCAGCTGCCCTGATTTGGGGACAGTCCTCAATATAATAAACAGCCACTTCCCCGGGCCGAAAGCAGACAGGAGGGCAGGGGGACTGCAGGCAGGGCCGCCACAGGCCCAGGCCCAGAGGGCAGAACCCAGGGTCTCGCGGTGTTTCAAAGCCTCCCAACGCGTCCTTTCAACTCCAGACACCTCTAACCGATGTCCTCCACTGGGGGAGCGGGGGCTGCGCTGTCAACACCTTCCAGCATAGAAAGACCTTAGCTGGCGCCTGGCAACTTTCACAGCCTCCCCGCCACCCTCAGGCCATCCCCGTCTGCCTGGTTCTTCAGCTCCCACCTCCTCCTCCCGGGAGAGACTGATTATTCCTCCACCTGAGGGGCCCTCACAAAGTGCTGGGTGCCGAGGTTTGCTCCAGCTGCACCATCCACCCCAGCTACCCACTGATAAGCCCGTCATCCTACACCAGGGGCCTGGTCCAGGTGGGTACTCCTGCTGTAACCTCCTTCCCACCCAGTCTGCACCTCAAGGGGGTGGGGCCCACAAAGCCCTGACTGTGCTGTCAATCAGGCAGCACCCCGCTGCGCCCCACCTGGCCTTACAGTCCCAGAGATGCCCCCACCCCTAACTCAGACTCCCAGTGACCTTCAGGCCACTCTGCAACAAGACCCCAAAAGAACTGACAACTTGTCCCCGGTCAGCCCCCTGCCAGCCTCAACATCCTTTCTGCCTGTTGTCCAAAGGCTGAAAATAGTTGTTTCATCTATTCTGTCCAGCTTTCCAGGCGCTGGTGGTGAGGACGTGTCCCATACTGTTACTCCTTCATGGAAGTCTCTAACTGCCCGTTTTTAAACAGAAACAGAATTTTCTCTAACCAATTTTAAGTGTACCATTCAGTGGCATTAATTCCATTTACAATGTGGTGCTACCATCGCCACCATACATGACCAAAATGTTTTCTTCATCCCAAATAGAAACTCGGCACCCATTAAGCAATAGCCACCCCACCCCTTAGTAACCTCCAATCTACTTTCTGTCTCTATGAATTTGCTTCTTCTAGATAGTTCATGTAAGTGGAACCATACAAAATTTGTCCTTTTGTGTCTGGCTTAATTTCACTCCACATGATGTCTTCAAGGTTCATCCATGCTGTAGCATGGATCAGAAGCTCATCTTTTTTACAGCTGAGTAATATTCCATTGTCTGGATGCACCACGCTTGGTTTATCCGTTCATTGTCGGTAGACAAGGGCATTGCTTCCACCTTTTGGCTATTGTGAATGATGCCGCTATGAACATGAGTGTACATGTGTCTGTTTGAGTCCCTGCTCTCAGTCCTTTTGGATATATACCTAGAAGTGAGACTGCCGGGTCATAGAGTAATCCCATGTTTAATTTTGTGAGGACCCACCAGGCTGTTTTCCACAGCGGCTACACCGTTTCACATTCAGATCATGTTCTTACACATCTCTTTCCCCTGCTACACTATGCTGGGTCCCAGCATACGGCACCACCCCCACGTCATCTTTGTGGTGGCCAGCCTCCAAGGACAGTCACCACCAACTCCTCCCCTCCTTATACACCCGTGACACTCCCCATCGAGAGGTGGGGTCTGTCCCTGCTCCTGGGCCTGGGCTAGCCTGAGAATGCTCTGACCAACAGAGAATGGCAGGTATGACACCGTGCCAGGTCTAAGCCCGGCTTTTAAGAGGACTGCCAGCTCCCACTTTCTCTGTCCGAGAGCCCTCACACTCGGGGTGCCGCCCTTGGGAACCCTGGCTCTGCTGTGAGAAGCCCAAGCCCCACGAGGAGGTCATGGATACGTTCTCTGGGCAGCCGCCTGGCTGAGCTCCCAGTCAGCCAGCAGCATGGCCTGCCTGCCATGTGACGAAGCCATCAGGGATCATCCACCCAGTCGAGCCTCTGGATAAACCGCAGCTGAGTTCAGGCAACCCACAGAGTACTGAGAGGTAATAATAAATTACTGTTACAGAGCAATAATAAGCCAGACTGATTCTGCAAGTATTTGTTAAATGCAAGATGTAATCCTAAAACAGACTGTGAACATCTCAAAGGCAGCAACCAACTTTAGGGCTATTGGTTCCTTGCATTAAGCTTGTCAACCAGCACACTCATTCCATCAGAGTTATTGATTGAGCATTTACTATGTGTCAGATGTAGGGGACTAGGGATACAGCTCTGATGCTTCAGAGTCCCTTACTTTCCAGAGGGCAAAGACACACACTAAACAAGTCAACCAAAAATGAGAAAGTTTCCAGTAGTGATAACTGCTACTCATTCACTATTTCTGGAGCCCCAACTATGTGCCAGGCTGACCTAGGCTGTATGCACAGCAGTGAACAAGGCAGACCCAAAATGCTGCTGCTCTTGTGGAGCTGAAATGTCAGTGGGGAGACAAGCAATAGATGTGATAGAATATGCTAGAAGGGACAGTGCTATGTAGAAAAAGGCAGGCTTGGAGGGAGGACGGGAGTACAGGGCTGGGGGTGGTGCTGGAGCAGGCTCAGAGTGGGGGCAGGAGTGGGGGAGGAGAAGAAGAATTGGGGCAGGGGTCCCAGAGCATACAGGGCCTGTGGCTGCTGAGAGGACTCTGACATCTTCTCTGGATACAGTGGGATCCATGGTGGGTGCCGAGCAACGGAGGGATATACCTGAATGCTAAGAAGGAGATGAAATGGGTCATGGTTAGAGAGATGTGGAGTCGAGAAGTTAACATGGTAAGATCCATAAAGCAAGGAAGGCTTCTTGGAGGAGGCAACATTGTGCTCAGCCCCAAATGACAAGGCACTTAGTTGCCACTCTGGAGAGTGAACAAATGAATGATCAAACTATACACCTTTTTACAATGTTTTCAACAGGTTTAATATTTATTAAATCTCTATATATTTATTTTATCTTTTCCCCAGAAAACTGCAAGTTCTTTAAGGGCAAAGGGCATATAAGGAGTTATATGGACAAGCCCAGATACTTGGAAAGTCCCAATAAATGTCTGCCACACTGAACTGAGAATCCAAGGCAAAGCTGGTCCAAGTCCCAATTCTCTCCCTTTGTGATGCAAATGAAATCTGGTTGGTTTTTCGAATTAAGCTTTTAAACCTGTCAGCTTAGCAGGAAACTTGTCAGTTCCAAACTCATCTTTTAAGCAATAATCAAGTTACACCACATGTGAGATGGCCTGTTCCCCGAGTTATTTAATTAGAATCTGCAGATATTAGCAGGGAAAGAGTCAACACAGCACATTTCAAAACGGGCTCCGCCTTTTTTTTTGCAGGGGGAGTGCATGTGTGTGGGAGGAAGGAAAAAGACAATGTCCCTGTCCCTGGAAGATATCGGCTAAAGATTCATTTCTTTGGGAGCATCAGTCTCGGTACATTCGATTTCTGAGAGAAGTGCCTGAGACAAAAGTGGGTTGGAGCAGAGCTTGGCTGTGAGAACACAGGAGGGAGGGTTGAAAATCCCAGACCTCCGTGGTCCTCAGAGCAGCCAGACCCAAAACAAAGTCCCCTCGGGGGATGGCTTTATTGGTTAAGGCACAGGTTCAGCTGCTGTAACAAAGAGACCCCGCATGGCAGGGGCTTAATTAAAGAGAAGCGTGCATTTCCCTCACCATTCAGTCTGGAAGCCAGTGGTCGAGGAAGGCCCTTCTACCTCGCTGCCCCGTCATCCCAGGGGGGCAACCCTTGTCCACGCGGGCCAGGATGGAGCCCCAGCTGCACAGCTCACGTTCCCAGCGGCTGGAAATATCCTGCTAGGAAAGATCCTGGAAGTTGCACAATAGCTTCCCTTCCCACAAGCACCCCTAGCTGCGGAGGGAGCTGTCCTCAGCTAAACGTGGGGTGTCCAGTTGCTATCAGAGAAGAGTGGACAATGGGTATGGGGGGGGCGGGCGGTCAGCTGTCCCTGCCACACCCTCTTTTTCAGTGCTCCCTCCCACTCCTCAACAGGTCCCTATCCTGAATTCAGGTTTTATGAATGTGTCTATCAGGCGCTTGTGTGAAGTCACCTATCATTCAGGAACCAGCCAAAAAAGCACGGGCCAAAAAGCACATTAGTTGATGCAAAGCCCATTACAATCTGACCCTACTATCCTAACACATCACTTTCTCTTACGGAAGATTCTAGCCACACTCTACTTGCCCCTTGAAATATCCTTTAGCTTTACAAACTTCTGTTTACTTTGGAAGACCTAGTTCCAATACCCCTTTATCCTTTGAAACCTTCCCAAATGAGGAAATTTAAACAGTCTCTCCTCTCTGCTCTCATACACCTTTAGGAATATTATGACCTTATCAAAATAAACTGCAATTATCTCTTTTAAATTAGGGACATCATGATGGCTAGGTCTCTGATTTATCATTTAATATATTTCTCAGCATCAAGACGAGAGCCTAGAATATAGTAAATATTCAATAGCTGCATGTTGATTAAATTAAACATAAATAGATAAAAACTCAAAGTAATTTAAAAGTCTGGATTTTCTTGGAATCCATATTCTAGTAAGAACAGAAAAATACCTATCAGAAGTGTCTATTAATGGCACTTTTAACAACTCATATTACCCGCCTTGAATTTGAATCCCGAACTCAAGTCACTCTCTCAAAAAGGAACGGGGATGAACATTATAATTAGAGTATTTATTAAACAGAGGCGACTGTCTCGACTATGGGATGACATTATAGACATTTTCTAAATAGGACTGGTGTAAATGCCATGGAGTTCCAATAAATAAGAGAGTAATATGAAAAAAGAAAAAGCAGCATGGGCCCATGGGGGCTTTTCACTACATTTGTTGGGAAGTCACTGGGGAACACCATTAACTAATTGTGGGGCTCACTGGCAGGGGAAGGTGGCAGGGCCGGATGATGGGAGAACAACAGCAAAGAACAGAATGGGAGGTGTGAGGAGGGGGCAGGCAGAGGCTTCAAATCACAGGGGGAGGTAAGAAAACACAGGCACAAGCAGCCCCTTGAGGGCAGTGGATGTAGCTCAAATGGTTGAGCATCTGCTTCCCATGTACGAGGTCCCGGGTTCGATCTCCGGTACCTCCTAAAAACAAAACAAATAAACAAACAAGCAAGCAAATGAGAAAACCAACTCTCATTGGGGAGCGGCTGTAGCTCAGTGGTTGAGTGCCTGCTTCCCATGTATGAGGTCCTGGGTTCAATCCCCAGTACCTCCTCAAAAAAAAAACAGCCCCTTGAACCCGGGTTCAGCTGTGACCTGAACCAAGGGAATGTGGCAGAGGTTGCCCACGCCTTCAGAAGGCCTGGTAGCTTTTGCTTTCCCATCCAGGAGAGGCCAGCCTCCACGGGAGGAGTCCAATGACCCCAAGACCACCAGGTAGCCCCAGGAGGAGACCACGTGGCAGAGAACCGTCGAAGCCCCAAACACTGTTTTCAACTCCCTGGGATAACGTTGTAGGGAAGAAAGCATTCACAATTTAGTAAAATCACCCCCCAACCTTAGAAATCATTCTCCTCTTCTATTCTGCATTAGTGAGAAGTTCCATGGGGCCCTGCGCCTAGATTTGAAAGTAAAATGATAATACTTCTTACTGATCTAATGAGCAAAGGATCAGAAAAACTTGCAATAGTCAAGAATGCATAGACTAGCGCTCTTAGACGCTACTGTTGGGAAAATGTAGCCTTTGACCTAGTAATTCTACTTCAGGGAATTTATCTCAAGAAACTAATCAGCGATGCTGACAAAGATTTATGTACAAAATGTTCACTGCAAAATTACTTATAATGGCCCAAAATTGGGAGCAACTTAAGTGCCCTCTCGACAGGGAAACAGTGAAGAAAAATCAGGATAAATTATGCAGTAAATACTATTAAGACTTTAGAAATAATGTGTTTGAAAGAGTTTTAACATCCTAGGGAAATAGGAAGGAACTTTCTAATTAGGCATATTAGACTTAATTGGTCCCAAAGGGGACTTAGGAGTATTTGGCCTGAAATCTATTTCTTCCTTATACCCTCTATCTCAGTGAAATGCACCACTGCCCACCCAGTTCTTCAAGTCAAAAATCTAGAGCTTGTTCTAGATGCTTCCCTTTGTCTCTCCCCTTGACAGCCACACCCGCAACCAGTCCTGCAGGTGCTACATCCAAAAGGCACCTCAGCAGCCCCCGTCCTCTCACCTCGCTTCCCCCTCCTGCTTCCCTGCTCCCCCCCCCGCCCCCAGTGCAGTTCCCAGCAGACTCCTCCTCAGGGGGATCCCAGCCTCCACTCTCCCCGCCCAGAGCCCACTGTCTGCCACAGCCAAAGCAGTGTCTTGTCGAAATGCAAATTGGATCGGGTCTCTCTCCTGCTGGAACCTTCCAACAAATTCCTCTGCTCTTTAGAACAAAACCCAAATCCCATTCCCGTGGCCTGGAAGGTTCTTGTGATTTGTCTCTTTCCTGCTTGGCATCGTGTGTCAGTCTGGGTTCTCCAGAGAAACAAAACCAACAAGGATTGCATATGTCTATGTAAATGTTAAGAGCCTGGTTATGGCTCACGCAACTGTGGGGATTGGCAAGTGTGAATTCTGTAGGGCAGACCACAGAACTCCAAAGGTGACAAATTCCCCAGGAGAAGCTGGCTGGCTGATGGAGAGATAGAAATTCACCTTTCTGACTGCTGAAATCATCAGTTCTGGCTTTAAGACCTCCAGTTGCGTAGATGAGGAAACTCCCCTCATAGCCAAGAGCAAGAGCTTTTGTTGATTGTAGATGCAATCGGCCATAGTTGACTGTAGATGCAAATCCACTTACGAAATACCTCCACAGTAACGATCAGGCCAGTGCTCGCTTGACCCAACAACTGGACACCATCACCTAGCCAAGTTGACACATGAACTTAATCATCACACACCCTGACTCCGACTGCTCTCCCTTTTCCTTACCACACTGGCTTTCTTTCTGTTCTTCAGATGCACCAGGCCTTTTCTTGCCTCTGAGCCTTTGTGCCTGATATTTCCTCCACTAGTAAAACTCCCCTGACCCCGGATCTTCACTCAACTCTTCCTTTTTCTTCACCTCTCAATTCACATCACCTGCTCAGAGGGGCCCCTTGATCATCCTGGGTGCCCGCCCCCATGACCTCAGTCACAGCTTGTGACTGAACTCCTTCACAGCCACTGCTACTCTCTGGCATGACCTGGTTGTATTGATTTGGGGGTTTCATCATTTTTCTCTCCTTCTAACTAAGCTTTTTTTTTTTCCTGATTCAGGCACTTTCAAGATCATAGTTTATTATTTCAGATTAAAAGATAGCATACATATTAGGGAATCCCTTAAAATTTAACTCTAGGGCTATACACCAACTAGTATTTTTGTACTGAATGAGAACCAAAAAAAATCTCTAAACACCTGAAAACCCCACTGTTAACATGAATTATGGTAAAAAAAAATTTTTTTGACATTTAATTTGCTCGATATATAGTATTTACATTATGAAACCAATGGTTGAATGATAAACAGTAATAAAGAAATAATAAAAATAAACTTCAAAAGCAAAAGTTTATATTCTTACAATGTGCTAATTATCATAATTATATGTAAAAAATTAAAACATAGCAGAGCTTCCTGTTACAAAAATCTTAATCAATTTACATGCAACATCTGCTAGGAATGACATTTGATTTTCTCCCCCAAGAAAGTATGAGTAGATAACTGACATTTAAGAGCAGACATTGAAGGTGGATCCACTAGAGCAGAGACCTTTTCTCTTCATTCATCTCTGTCCAAGGAAAAGGAAGGGAAAGACTTCGGAGGGTTAAGAAGGAAACAAAACCACATGTACAATATGATCCTACTGCTACTAAAAAAAAGGTTGACAGGTGCACATAATACATGTGGAAGACTGTTTCTTTGGGTAGTCCCTAGTGAACCACGTCTGCCGCTATTCACATGCGTGTAGTAATCCCCTCCCATTGAAATGGGACTCAGCTGTGACCTGCCTTCATTCATGGAGCATGGCTTGTCCCTGCCAAGGCCTGCTGAGACTAAAGAACCGTGAGCAAACAATAAGTGGTAGCTCTTTAAGGCCATTAATTTTTTTTTTTTTTTTTTTTTTTAAGAAACTTTAGATTCCATAAATGTTATGTAAAAAATATAGGGGGTTCCCATATGCGCCACTCCCTCCCCCTCCCACACTTTTCCCATTTAACAACATCTTTCATTAGTGTGGTACATTTGTTACAATTGATGAACACATATTGAAGCATTGCCACTAACGACAGATTATAGTTTACATTATCATTTACACGCTGTCCCGCACAATTTTCTAAGTTATGACAAAATATATAATGGCCTATATCCTTCATTGCAACATCAATTTATAGGACAATTCCAATGTCCTGAAAATGCCCCCATATTACACCTATTTTTCCCTCTCCCTCCCCTTAGAATCTCCGTTGAAGGCCACTAAATGTTGGGGTAGTCTGTTACTCAGCACAACGTAACTGAAACCAGTGTGGTGTCAGTGAAGGGTTGTTGTACAGGAATTCTATACACGTGCATGATTGCCTTGTAAGTTTACAACTTCTGTAATAAAAATGTATTTTAAAAAATAACTGAAGCCGTACATACATTGCACATTCCTAGAGTTACAATACAATGTCTGAAAAGTAAAATTTATATATACACACATATATGTATTTTTCTATTTGTGGGTGTATATGTGTACCAATAGAAAAAGGGCTGTAAAAAAATATGAAACACAAACAGCGTTTGTTCGAGGGCATGACAGGTGTTTTCTTTCTCTCTCCTGGAGAGCAGAGTACAGAGCAGTGAAGAATGTGGGACTCTGAAACTCTGAAACCAGACCATCTGGGTGCAAACCCTAGCTCTGCTACCTACCAGCTGCGTGACCTCAGGCAAATTATTTAACCTCTCTGTGCCTCGATTTCCACATCTGTCAAGTGGGAATAACAAAAGGGCCTACTTCCAAATTCCTAGGGAAGGAGTAAGTATAGCTCTCATTACTCTCTCTTTCGTGTAAACATACATTACTTTTAGAATGAGAAACTTTATAGATGGGTATATTTTAAGAAGCCGTGAGGAAAGCACTAGTGGTAATGGTTAGTGTTGACTGAACACACACTATGTGCAAGGCTCTGTCTTATCTGTTATTACCACCATTTTGCAGATGAGGAAAATTGGGGCACAGAGAAGTTAAGTGACTTGCCTGAGGACACACAGCCAGTGAGTGGCAGAGCCAGAGTTCAAAGGGAACAGCGTCATATGCATGTGGATTCTGGCCTAACAACCCAGCTCTGCCCACACTGCATTCTCACGCTAGATCATTACGATTCAGGAACTTGTGAAAATGTCTATTTCTGCAACCTTGGGGCCCTCTCAGAAGCCAACAGGGAACTTGACAGCTCGGAGGTCTGATATCTCTGACAGGTTTGGGGAGGCTGATATTCCATATTTGTTCTGCTCCAACCCTTGGTTATTTGAGCCTTCCTGGATCATGACCCTCCAAACCCCAGTCTCCAAACTGCTTCAAATGAGGATTTTCTGCACCGACTTTGCATGCACAAATGCCCCTTACACCAGTCATAAAAATCACCAATAAGTTAACAAAGCCAATGGCAACCTTTCACTCTCTCTGGAATTAAACTTTGACTAATGAGGGAGATAAGAAGCTCCACTGGCCCAGAGAGCCAAGGCCTTGAACTTCACTGAAGAGAAAGAGAAAGTCACACTAGCAGAATGTTTAGTCATCGGGGCTGACAGCTTTCCAGGCTCTGAGCTGTGGACTGTTTAAACTGTTTAAATTTGGAGATCCAGAGCAAAATCCATCACTGGGGGTTTATCCTGGAGACAGGGGTGCCGGCCCAATCTACCTTCTCCCAGCTTCACTTCCCACCCTGCTCTTTATGTTCCTATCACTCCAGCTTCTTCCTGCCTGGAATGCCCTCCTCTCCATTTCCATGGGGTGAGACTCATCAACTGGGCCCTGCAGAATACCACCTCCTTCAAGAAGCTGTGCCTGAGACCTCCAGGAGTAAACATTGCATTGTACCTTTAGTGTGCTACTTTTGTACCTGGGAACAGGTGACTCTGTACTATAGATGGCTAAGGCCCTGCCTCATATTCTATGCTTGGCTATGAACTCTTCTCAGTGTGATCTGTGGTTTCATCTTGGCAAGGCCAAGGAAACATGGCTGAGTGCCTAGCCTATGGACTTCCCAGAGCAGAAAAAGCACGTGCAAAGGCACTGGGGTGTGGTAACAGAGGTAGCAATTGGGTCAACTGAATGATTCAATATGTGTGGGTTCAACAGGGTTTCTCATCCAGGCAGGTTCTTTGCCCAGTGGCCTTGAATCCTGGCTCCTAATAAGATATTTATATTTCCTGTCTAAAGAGAGGACATATGTTGCTTCCAGGAGTCAGGCTGAACACATATGGATCCAACAGAGAGCCAGAATGGATGGGTCAACCAGAAGACTGGACACAGTTGATGAGAGCACTAGTAAACTGGAAGACCATCCTGAAGAAATTGTCCATGATGCAGCATAGAATGTCAAGGAGATGCAAAAGTAAAAGAGAAGCTATGAAAGAAAAGGAGATCAAAGAAACTCTAACCAGAATCTCAAGCGGGGAGAGAAGGGAGGATGGAAGAGAACCAAAACGGAATCCTCCTTAAGCTGTGGAGAGCACCCCTGATCAAGCACATATGGGCTTGCCTCAGACTCCCACCCCTCAGGGTTTAGGGGAGGTAAGTCTCCAGAGACCATGGTGGGAGGGAGGAGAAAGGAAAAAGGAAATGGATGTTAACTGAATGCATACGATGTGTCATGTGTTGACCTATCCACAGCCTCATTTAATCCATCCATTGGCCATAAGGCTGGGATCTATGCTCCCATTTTGTCACGGGTCCAAGATTCACCTTATCTCATTGGCCTTCACATCCTCAGGGATTAGCACAAAGCCAAGCATACAGTAGGTGCTCAGTAAAGACTGTTGGATGAGTGTGAAAGTGAGGCTGAGAGAACTCAGTGTCTGTTCCACAGTGACAGAGAGAGTAAAACAAGGAGAAAGGACTCGAATTCAGAATTGTCTGGCCCCAAGTCCTGTACGCCCTTGATTCCACCATGCTAAATGTGTGTTCCCTTTCCTAGGCCACTGGTTCAGCCCTTAGCCCAGCATCTCTGGACAGGGCAGCCTGCATCTCTGATTTGGAGCCACCTCCTACTGGGTCCCAGAAGCAGAGAGAGTTTAGCTCTGTTTACCCAGTACGGCAACCGTTCCGGCTTTGACAGCCACGTTGGGCAAAAAAATCTTCATACCTCCTTGTGCACAAAATAAATTGCGCGTTCCCACTTTGGGTTCAGGGGGAAAGGACCCAGTTAATTACAATGGCTGTCTCGCCTTGGCACAGAGTGAGGGGACACGCTGGCAGAAAAATAGATCAATTTTGACTAATTGCTTTCGTTTAAACATCTTGGTTCCAATTAAGACACTTGTACCGGAGCCCACCTTCTACAGAAGCAGCTCCCTGGCTCCCCAAACAGTCCTCAGACTTCTCTTGGGGCCCACGGCCCTGAGCCGCTTGCCGACATCTTTGGAAAAGGCCAGTCCATGTTTCAGAAACCCAGGCAGGGGAGGTGACCTACATGGACTCACCTCGTTCCATATTTTTCTAACAGAAACAAAATTTCCCAACATTTATCAGCTCATTCTAACAAAACAGACCCTGGATACTGGACTCCTTGGGAGAAATCTGGTTTCACTTGGAGAGGCAGTTCAGGGATCCCTGTTAGAATCAAGCAGAACTTATTAAAAATACAGATTCCCTGGCCTTACCTTCGTCCTACTGGGTCAGACTCTATAAAGGCAGGGCCTTGAAATCTGTATTTTTTTAACCAGCACTGCAGATGATGCTTTGAGGTCAGTCATCTCAGCTCTGCTACTGAAAACCCAGGTTATCTTTGACAAGCTGCTTAGCATTTCTCAGCCTCAATTTTCCAGAGCTGAAAAAAATAGGCCCAATACCTCTCTTAAAAGGCTGGGTTTGGTTGTGCAGATGAGAGGGGAGTCCCAACCGAGAGTTAATTCTAGTTAAATGGTACTTATCCTTATTATTGGACAGAGCAGAGTTAATTTCAAGAGTCTGACAGGGAGCGGGGGTGGGGGGAGGGGGGAATGCTCTTTCCCTCCAGAAAGTTCTTGCATTTTAAATATATTATCAGCACTCTTCCTGGCTCCTCCACCCTGCTCTTCATTCTTTGCAGATTCCAAACACTGCAGACCTCTTCTCTCCCCACACTCCCCACACCCCCATAAATAAGTCATCAGACGATGTCAAATTTGGGGGCCTTGGAGCTTCCCTCTGAATGGAGTCAAAAGCAGACCCACGCTCCCGGGCACAGTGAGCAAAGTCCTACGTTGGCAAAATGGTAAAAAATGAGTCATTTCATTTGTGGAAAATGAATACATCTGATCTTGCAAATGTTTCACCTCGGGGAAAAGGAACCCCTGTGAATTCGCAAACAGGCTTCTCCCTGCTGCCCGGGGAGGCTAAAAAAGCCAGCCAGAAAGGTGGCAAGTCAGATAACGCCAATCTAAAAGAAGCATAACCTCACTGAGCTAGGGGCCCTAGGGGTGGGGAGGGGCCCAGGAGGGTCTCCTTAATCCTTATAGTTTGTAAACATTTAGCAAAGACAATCGCTGCCTGGCTTGCGTGAATATCTTCCTTAGCCAGGCTAATCAAATGCAGACACTGCCTCACTGACACATCCAACGGAGGAGCTCCTTCTGCCCACTATTTTTAGTGAGGGTTTGCATGTGTTCCTGGGAGGGGAGATGGTGGGAGGGTGGTCCACTATTTTGTTTTCCAATTTATGTCCTGAAAATATGAGTCCCACGTTCAATGCAACAAACATGCATTTGTGCCTCTTCTGGGCAAGGCACCAGGCCAGGGGTTCCCAGGGATACCAGGATGAATTCCTTCGGCAGGCACCCGTGGGTGTGGACTCCAGGCCTGGCAGGGGGCTGGGCCTCCCCAGAGACCAGCGAGGGGCTGGTCCCCATCCTCGGGCGCCTGACTCCGCCTGGGGGGACAAGTGTGCGGAGCCCCTGGGCAGTAACGGCATCCCATCGCTTGTCCCACTTGAAGCCAAAAAAGCCTCAGGAGTAGAGGTAGGGGAGTTCACTTCAGCCCCAGCTCCTCTCAACCTTTTGCAGAGGCGACAGCAGCAGCGTCTTCGTCAAGGGGTTCTGAGAAAGCGGGGTTTCCCCGGGAGAGGGGTGAAGCGTGTGCTCTGGGTGGATGAAACAGCATGCCCCCACCCCTCTGCCAAAAAAAGAACAAGGCCGAGCAAAGGCAGGAAATCAATGGATGCGCTGAGAACAGCGAGTAGCACGGTTTGGCAGGAGCATAAGGTGCATGCGGGAAAGTAGCGGAGAGCCCAGCTGATGGGCGGGGAAAGGGGACCACGCTGAGAGGGACCACCAAGGCCGTGGCTGGCAGCAGTGTGGCAGGCAGCCGGAAATCCTGGGGGGGAGAAAGTGGGGAGGGGGGTGTCACAGTGAGGTTGGTGGGATGTGAGTGGACCAGAGATGCTTAGTAGGGCTGCAAGGCCAGGTGGGAGATGGGCTTGGTTAAGAGACTGAATGGCTGTCTTGAGCCTGTCCATAAGGCATGTAGGGGTCGGACCGGGGTCCACACGGGATTAGACCAGAACCCAAGAAAAGGAAGGCCCTTTTATCCCCAGGTCTCTGGGTTCCTCCTCGCAGGGCTGAGTGGGGCTGAGGCCTGACACACCCCGGTTTGGAAGCTCCTCGGGATGAAACCCAAGGCCTGGCACATGCTAGAGAGGCAGCCACAGTCTGACAGCAGCATTTTTTAAAGAGGTTTTTTTAAAGATTTATTTTATTTATTTTTCTCCTCCCATCTGCCCCCAGTTGTTTTGCACTCTTATTTGCATCTCTTATTGTCTCTCCTCTGTGACTTTTTTTGTTGCATCATCTTGCTGCATCAGCTATCCGCGTGGTCCAGCTTGCCCTTCACCAGGAGGCCCCGGGAATTGAACTCTGGACCTCCTATATGGTAGACGGGAGCCCAACCACTTGAGCCACATCCGTTTCCCTGACTGCAGCATCTTAAACTCATATCCCTCTTTTTTCCCAAGACTCCCATTGGGTCCCTTGGGTACAGTCCCTGAGTCCAAACAGCAAAGGTGAATCAAAGTCATTAGAGGTTTGGAAGCTCCAGTGCCACGAAAACTTCAATACAGCTTCCTCTGCTAGAGTCTACCAGCTTTCTCCCTCACCCGGCGCCTCATCTCCAGGCCTCCTGCTGGTAAGCATTTGGCCGGGAGATGCTGACATATATTTTTTCTTTGCATACGCTGCCCCCCCCCCACTGGAAAGGTGCTTCCCATGCCTCCCCCACCTGGAGAATCACTCTCCTCCTTTGGGACCCAGTTCCAATGTCACTGCCTTGCAGAGACTTTGCTGATACCCCACCCCCCCTGGCATGTGAGGCTGAGGTCTGGGGAGGGAGAGGAATGGATGAGTCACTGACACTCAGGTCTCTCCTGGGCCTGGAATTTCAGCATCATGTAGGTTCATTCATTCTACACACATTTATTCACACGGATTCAAGAACGCTGCTAAGATGGCACGTGAAAACAGACTCCTCTCAGGGTCAGGGAAAGTCCCGCTCCACGGCAGAAAGGATGCCTCCCATCATCAAGCCCTTCATACCTCCGTGGGAGGACTGTAAGGTAAGTGGATGACACCATGGAAAACAGAGAGAGAAAGGACAGGGGGACAGGGCCTGGGAGAGCAGGGGAAGAAGGCAGGGCAGTGCGGATCCCACACGGGATTCCACCCCTGGGGGAGGGAAGGTGCCAGTTCCTTCCTGATAATCCCCCCACTCATATTCCATGGCTGAATCCCCTTGCCACATTACCCCAGGGATGGGGTGCCCACTGCTCCGTGGTGACCCACCCTCTCCTCAGACCCTTCTTTATTTTTAGTTACCATTTTGATAGGCCATACATTGAGATGGCTCAAAGCTCAAAGGAATATAACACAGTACTGCCCTACACGTGCCAGGCTACCCTACTCCCTGTTTCCAGAAGGAACAATTTTAGTAGCTTCTTGTATCCCCTTTCCACTGTTTATTGGTATAGATAGGATAAATAAGTACAGATTTTCTATGTAAAAATACTCCTTCTTGGGAAGTGTACTTGCAAGTACTAAGTGTTCAAGGAAAGTGATGTATATAACTTACTTTCAAATGTTTAGAAAATAGAAAAGATAGATAGACAGACAGACAGAAGAATCGAGATAGATAAATAGATGGAAAGAATGATACAGTAGCAACCAGCAGGGCAATCCTAACAATCCAGGTCCAGCCAAAAATCAAAGCGCTGTGGTAACTCACAGCCTCCTGCCACAAAATCCCTATAGAAGAGAAAGAGATTGAGTATCTGAGTAAACTATATCCTAACCAGATGCCTAAACACGAGCAAAAAATTACGAGCCATACTAAGAAAATAGAAGACATGGCCCAAGAAAAGGAATACATCAAAGTCCCAGAAGAGATGCAGATTTTGAGAGAACTAATCAGCAAGATGAGCACAAATTTCCAAAATCAAATTAATGAGTTGAAAGACAATATAGTTAAAGAGATAAATGACATCAAGAAGACATTGAGCGAACGCAAAGAAGAATTTGAAATCCTGAAGAGTAAAGTAACGGAGTTCATGAGAATGAAAGACACAATACGTAAGGTCAAAAACACATTTGAGGCATACAACAGCAGACTCAAAATGATAGAATAAAGAATAAGTGATACTGAAGACAGAGCAGCTAAAATTGAAGAGGGAAAAGAACAGATAGAGAAAAGAATGGAAAAAATTGAGCAGGGGCTCAGAGAGTTGAACGACAACACAAAACGCAAGAACATACGTGTCATGGGAGTTCCAGAAGGGGAAGAGAAAGGAAAAGGGGCAGAAAGAGTATTTGAGGAAATAATAGCTGAAAATTTCCCAACTCTCACGAAAGAAATGAACTTACATGTCCAAGAAGCACACCGTACCCCAATCAGAATAAATCCAAATAGACCTACGCCAAGACACAAACTACTCAGAATGTCAAATGTCAAAGATAAAGAGAAAATTCTCAGAGCAGCAAGAGAGAAGCAAACGATCATGTACAAGGGACGTACAGTAAGACATAGAGCAGATTTCTCTTCAGAAATCATGGAGGCGAGAAGACAGTGGTATGATACAATTAGGAAACTGAAAGAGAAAAACTGCCAGCCGAGAATTCTTTATCCAGCAAAACTGTCCTGTAAATATGAAGGTGAGGGAAGTGGCTGTGGCTCAATCAGTAGGGCTCCCGTTTACCATATGGGAGGCCCTGGGTTTGGTTCCCGGGGCCTCCTGGTGAAGGCAAGCCCACCCGCACGGCGTGGTTAGCTGACCCAGCGAGCACAAGCAGCAAGGGGGGGATAAATGAATAAATAAATAAAATCTTAAAATAAATAAATAAATAAATAAATAAATAAATAAATAAATAAATAAATAAGGTGAATATAAAGCATTCACAAACAAACAGAAACTAAGAGAGTTTGCAAAAAAGAATCCACCTTTGCAGGAAATATTAAAGGAAGCCTTAGAACCTGAAAGAAAAAGACAGGAGAGAGAGGCTTGGAGGAGAGTATAGAAGAAAGAATAGCAGAAAGGATAACCAAAAGAGTAAAAAGAGAGACAAAAACAAGATGACATATGAAAACCAAAGAATAAAATAGAGGAAGTAAATAGTGCACTTACAGTAATATCATTGAATGTGAATGAATTAAACTCCCCAATCAAAAGATAGAGGTTGATAGAGTAGATAAAAAACATGAGCCATTCATATGCTGCTTACAAGAAACTCACCTTAGACCCAGGGATACAAACCAGCTGAAAGTGAAAGGTTGGAAAAAGATACTCCACGCGAAGAGTAACCAGAAAAGAGCAGGGGTAGCTATACTAATATCAGACAAAACAGACTTTAAATGCAAAAAAGTGATAAGAGATGTGGAAGGCCATTATATATTAATAAAAGGGATGATCCACCAGGAAGATATACCAGTCATAAACATCTATGCACCTAACCAGGGTGCCCCAAAATATATGAGACAAACTCTGGCAAAACTGAAGGGAGAAATAAACATTTCTACAATAATCATTGGAGACTTCAACACCCCTCTCACATCATTAGGTAGAACAACTAGACAGAAGATGAACAAGGAAACAGAGAACTTGAACAATTTGATAAACAAGTTAGACCTAACAGACATACAGAACACTGCATCCAAACTCAGCAGGTTATACATTCTTCTCAAGTGCCCATGGATCTTTCTCCAGGATAGACCACATGTTAGGTCACAATACAGCTCTCAATAAATATAAAAAGATTGAAATTATACAAAGCACCTTCTCAGATCATAATGGAATGAAACTAGAAATCAACAATAGACCAGAAAAAAGTAAATTCGCAAATGTGTAGAGACTGAACAACACACTCCTAAATATTCAGTGGGTCAAAGAAGAAATTGCAAGTGAAATCAGTAAATATATTGAGACAAATGAAAATGAGAACACAACGTATCAAAACTTATGGGATACAGTGAAGGCAGTCTTGAGAGGGAAATTTATAGCCCTAAATGCCTATATTAAAAAACAAGAAAGAGCTAAACTCAAATATTTAACTGAACAACTTGAGAAACTAGAAAAAGAACAGCAAACCAATCCCAAAGCAAGAAGAAGGAAAGAAATAATAAAGGTTAGAGCAGAAATAAATGAAAATGAGAAGAGAAAAACAATAGAGAAAATCAACAAAACCAAAAGCTGGTTCTTTGAGAAGATCAATAAAATTGACAAACCCCTAGCTAGACTAACAAAGAAAAAGAGAGAGAAGATGCAAATAAATACAATCAGAAATGAAAGGGGGGAAATTACAAATGACCTCACAGAAATAAAAAGAATCTTAAGAGGATATTATGAGAAACTATATGCCAACAAACTAGACAACCTGGATGAAACGGTCAAATTTCTAGAAACTCATAACCAACCTACACTGATGCTACAAGAAATACAAGAACTTAACAAACCAATCACAATTAAGGAGATTGAATCTATCATAAAAAAATCTCCCAGCAAAGAAAAGTCCAGGACTAGATGGTTTCACGGGTGAATTCTACCAAGCATTTCTAAAAGAATTAACACCAATCCTGTTTAAACTCTTCCAAAAAATTGAAGAGGACGGAAAATTACCCAACACACTTTATGAAGCCAACATCACCCTAATACCAAAGCCGGATAAAGATTCCACAAGAAAAGAAAATTACAGACCAATATCTCTAATGAACATAGATGCAAAAATTCTCAACAAAATACTTGCAAATCGAATCCAACAGCATATCAAAAGACTTATACATCACGACCAAGTGGGATTTATTCCTGCTATGCAAGGCTGGTTCAACATAAGAAAATCAATCAAAGTAATACACCACATTAACAAATTGAAGGAAAAAAAACACATAATCATCTCAATAGATGCAGAAAAGGCATTTGACAAAATCCAACATCCTTTTTTGATAAACATACTTCAAAAGATAGGAATAAAAGGGAAATTCCTCAATATGATAAAAGGCATATATGAAAAACCCACAGCCAACATCATATTCAATGGGGAAAGGTTGAAAGCTTTCCCCCTAAGATCAGGAACAAGGCAAGGATGCCCACTGTCACCATTGTTATTCAACTTTGTACTAGAAGTTCTAGCTAGGGCAATTAGACAAGACAAAAAAATTAAAGGCATCCAAATAGGAAAAGAGGAAGTAAAACTCTCACTGTTTGAGGATGACATGATCCTGTATTTAGAAAATCCTGAAGTATCCACAACACAGCTATTTGAACTAATAAGTGAGTTCAGCAAAGTGGCAGGATACAAGATCAAAACGCAAAAATCAGTAATGTTTTTGTACACTAGTACTGAACAATCTGAGGAGGAAATCAGGAGGAAAATTCCATTTTCAATAGCAACAAAAAGACTCAAATACCTAGGAGTTTAAATTACCAAGAAATACAGGAAGTATATACAGAAAACTACAAAACAATACTAAAAGAAATTTTAAAAGACCTAAACAAATGGAAAGACATTCTGTGTTCATGGATTAGAAGAATAAATATCGTGAAGATGTCAATCTTGCCCAAACTGATTTATAGATTCAATGCAATACCAATCAAAATCCCAACAGCTTACTTTACAGAATTAGAGAAGGCAATTACCAAATTCATCTGGAAGGGTAAGTGCACCCGAATAGCCAAAAGTATTCTAAAAAAGAAGAGCAATGTGGGAGGAATTTCACTGCCTGACCTTGAAACATATTACAAAGCTACAGTGGTCAAAACAGCATGATACTGGCATAAAGATAGACATACCGATCAGTGGAATAGAATTGAGAATCCAGAAATATACCCTCACCTATACAGTCAACTGGTTTTTGACAAACCTACCAAGCCTACACTAATGGGAAAAAAACAGTCTCTTCAACAAATGGTGTTGGGAGAACTGGATATCTATAACCAAAAGAATGAAAGAGGACCCCTATCTCACCCCCTATACAAGAATCAACTCAAAATGGATCAAAGATCTAAATATAAAAGCCAGGACCATAAAACTACTAGAAGAAAATGTAGGGAAACATCTTCTAGACCTTGTAGTAGGTGGTGTTTTCTTGGACCTTAGACCTAAAGCATGTGCAACAAAAGAAAAATTAGATAAATGGGACCTCCTCAAAATTAAACACTTTTGCACCTCACAGGACTTTGTCAGAAGGATGAAAAAGCAGCTAACTCAACGGGAAAAAATATTTGGAAATGACATATCTGATAAGGGTTTAATATCCAGGATATATAAAGAGATGTTACAACTCAACAATAAAAAGACAAATGACCCAATCAAAAAATGGGCAAAAGACTTGAATAGACATTTGTCCAAAGAAGAAATACAAATGGCAAAAAAACAAACAAAAAAAAAAAAAAACACATGACGAGCTGCTCAACATCACCCATGATTAGGAAAATGCAAATCAAAACTACAATGGGATATCATTTCACAACTCTCAGAATGGCCGCTATTAAAAAGATAAAGAACTACAAGTGTTGGAGAGGATATGGAGAGATAGGAACACTTCTTCACTGTTGGTGGGAATGCAGAATGGTACAGTCACTATGGAAGACTGTTTGGCAGTTCCTAAAGAAGTTGAATATAGACTTGCCATGTGACCCTGCAATACCACTACTGGGTATATACCCAGAAGAAATGAGAGCAGTGACACGAACAGACATCTGCACACCGATGTTCATAGCCACATTATTCACCATTGTCAAAAGTTGGAAACAACCCAGGTGTCCATCAACAGATGAATGGATAAACACACTGTGGTCTATTCACACGATGGAATATTATGCAGCTGTAAGAAGAAATGAAGTCATAAAGCATATGGCAACATGGATGAACCTGGAGGACATTATGTTGAGTGAAGCAAGCCAGACACAAAAGGACAAATACTGTATGAATGCGTTACTATGAACCAAATATATTGTGTAACATATTGCTTGATTCAAAAAAAATTTTATACGTATTCAGTACATTTAATTGAGAAATGTATATATTTATTCATCTGTGCTTACTTTTTAGTTTTTAATTGTTTATATTTTCAATTATTAAATGTATGAAACAAAAAAATTAATTAATTTTTAAAAAAAGAATGATACAGCAAATGTGGCAAATCATTAAAAGGTGGTGGAGAGGAAGTAAAACAAAAAAGGTTGGTAGATCTGGGTATGGGGGGGTAGGGGTATGTTGGAGTTCTGTTTGGGGTCAGCATTAATTTTGCAACTGTCCTGTAAGTGTGAAATTATTTTAAAATAAAAAGTTTTAAAAAGAAACTAAATGTTCTTCCAGCATAAGAAACATACTCTCCTGTGCCTCGATCATTCACATGAGGACACATTCTGGAGGACTTTTCACAACAACACACAGAGAAACTCCCCTGGTTCACTCTGACAGCCACGTGGCATTCCAGTGTGGGGACGCATCACAGTTTACACCTCAGGCTGCCCAGTCACATTCTCTAGACTTTTATTCTGACCCAAACTGTCCCAGGCTGTCTCCAGGATGTCCCACGACCCCTCCACCTGGAACTCCTGGTCCCCGGCAATTCTGTCTCCCCACAGTATCTCCCCCATCCCCTTCTGGCCTGGGCGTAACAGCTCCAACTGCTGCCCGCCCAGGTGCCACCCCTCTCCCACACTAGTCTCCTTAACCCCACCCAGCACGTGGCCATTTCATTATCCTCTCTCAGCTGCCCCGTCTCCCACCTACCCCCCTCTCTCCCCATCCCATTCTGACTCCCGGCTCTGGACTCCCCAACTTTGTCTCCTGCTCCAAGTACAAAGCCCACCCCTGGGACCGAGGACAGAATCCGCCTTCTCCATGAGCCTCTCTAGGATGCAGTGTGATGTCTCCCGCTCCGCAGCTGCCTAGAGGACCCCACCCCAGCCTGACACCCCCAGCTGCAGGACCTGGACCCAGCAAGACCCCTGACAGCTCCTCAGACGAGTCAGGTGAGGCTGTCCCCATCTGGTTTCCTGACACTCACCTGACCAGGGCATGGCAAAAGCCAGCAGTCCCAGACCACCACCCCAAGACATGGAAGTCCATCTGCTGCCAATGGGGCCTGGGGGGTCCACGTGGCTCAGACATGGCCTCCGTGCCTCTCTCCTCCACCTTCATCCTCACCACGCTGGCCGTCCTGAGGCCTGGCCTCCCACCACCCCATCACTTCCCATCTACTCCACGGCCAGGAGACCTGCTGGGAGCAGCTTCCAGGCTGGAGTGCTAACACCCCAGGGTTCTGGCTCCAAAGAATCCCTCCCTTTGGTCCAGTCAGTGCCCCCAGCCATGACCCTGATGTATATCCACCTACCACCCTCCACTGGTGGGGGCTGAAGGGGGGCAGGGGCCTCAAGCAGAAGCAGTGTACAAGCAAGGGTCTGTCTGTTCCATACACCATGGAGACACACATCAGGCAAAAGCTTGTAGGGCCCTAACCCATCACCAAACATCTCATCCCCCACGGGGGCATCCCAGCCTGGAAGCTTCCGCCACAGCCGATGCAAGCCAGGGCTCCACCAGCTCCCAGCAGGAAGGAGCAAACACCAACTCAGGGTACCTCCATTACGGACCCTCCCCAACCCTGAAAGCCTGGGCAGGAAACTAGAATTCTCATTCAACTACACCGAGTCACTGGATGTGCCTCCTTCGGACAGGACTCTCAGTCCTTGGGGGGACCCCATCAGAGAGAAATCAAAGCACATGGTTTCATTCAAGGCCCCCGCTCCCAGGACACAGAGACCCCAAACAGAAGCTAATTAAGCATGTACCTGATACTCCTTGAGCTTTCTCCTCCAGACCTGCAATAAAAGAGAACACTCACTTAGAATGCCAGTCCCCTTCCAGCCCAGCAGACTCACTTAAAGACACCAGATGGGGGGGTCCCAGCAGCTTCCCCAGCTACCCGGGACTCCCTTCTCCAGCCTCCACAGGCTGTCCCCCAGCCCCTAGCCCCCCAGGGTTCCTTCCACCTAGAACCCTTCTCTGAAAGTCACCTCTTCCTGGAAGCCTACAAATCAGCAATTCCTCTGGGCCCATTTCCCATCCCATGAGAGCACTATCATCTTGGACTATAGTTGTTTAACCTGGATTTGTGAACCTCCCAAGAGTTAGGGAGAAGCTTGGAGTTCCTGAACTCTGCATCCTGGGCTCTGTCAGGTAGTGAATGAATGAATGAATGAGTGAGTGAGTGAGTGAGTCAGGGTGGTGCAGCTGGCCTCACTGCATCCCCTACTTGGTATTTCCAGCATACTCCCTGCTATCAGCTCTATTCTCTGGTACCCAGAAATCAATTACACCACTTTACAAAGGCGACAAGCCTGAATGTCAAGAAAATGGACAATTAGATTGTATCGCACACTTGAACTTTCCCGAAGAAGGCAAAATAAGCTGCATCAACAATGATGCCTTCCTGCTCTGTAAACCAAAAGAGAGGGACTTTGGGATTAAACCACACACAGCCGAAGGGCTAAAGCCCTGGTTGGGTCTCCATGGTTTTACAGAGCAAAGGGTTGTGAGCCAACACATTCAGGAATCTAATCCCCAGACATCCTGAATGTGATTTTATTGCCCGAAAGCTCGAGAAATAAAAACATACTTAACCCAAAGTCAGACTACTTTTATGTTTTCAAAATGCCTTTTCAGTAATGTCACAGATGTCAGAGCACTAGCTTCCCAACCACAAAAGTACCAGGGGATGATTTTTGTCCCCACCGAATGAATTTTTCTGATTTTGGAGACCCATCCTGTGTCCCAGCCCTGCCTTTCTAATGTCTGCTGTTTGAATAACAGGTGCTATTCAGGTTTTCTTTCAAACTATAGACTATCTGAAGGACAGGTTCTGTTTCATTAAGGATATTAAACAGCTGTCTGGAAGGCTCTGAGCTGTCCACCATTCTCTTATGATAAAACTGTATATGGGGCGGATGTGGCTCAAATGGTTGGGCGTCCGTCTGCCATATGGAGGGACCTGGGCTCGATCCCCGGGACCTCCCAGTAAAATAAAAAATATATATATAGAAGGCGCATGGGCTGCCAGGCTCTGTGTGCCGGTGAGCTGCCAGGCCCCGGGTACCATGCAGCAAGATGATGACATAACAGGAGAGAGACGCAGGGGAGAGACAAGACAAGATGCTCTGAAAGCTCCAAAAGCCATGAACCGAGGTGGCACAGGTGGCAGAACACTTCTCTCCTACATCGGAGGTCTCCAGGATTGAATCCTGATGAAGACTGGAGGAGGAGGACGGGAAGAGATGGCAGAAAACAGATACAGAGAATTGCCCAGCGAATGGACACAAAACAGCAAATGGGGAAGGGGGGGGGGTTAAATGGATAAAGTGAATAAATAAATCTTTAAAATAAAAAAATTGTATAGAGAAAGCCCTGGGGGCCCCTCAGAGCCAAAAGCAAACAAACCATGCCCTCTTGAATTCCCTCTTTATCGTTTGAAATTTGAACTCCCCACCAGAGAGCCAATCAAGTCCCTAGTTCATTACCTTTAACCCAATAGAAAAAAAAGCTCACCTGCCCTAAATCTGCCCCCATAGGACAGGCAAACCTTCATCCAATCAGACTGCCCACCTTTATATGACTATAAAAATCGTGTGCCATCCCTAGAAACTCAAAGCAACTTCCGTTCTGGCTTCCTTAGCTGAAGCAAAACTTTGGTGTCTGAATAAAATGCGGTGGTCTGAAAACTCAACTCCGATTTATCTTCCACACTTAGTTTGCCAGGGCTGCTATCACAAATACCGTACACTGGCTGGCTTAAATGACAGGAATTTTACTGGTGCCCAATTTGGAGGCTAAAGGTCCAAAAATTAAGGTAGAGGCAAGCCATGCCTTCTCCAAAATGTGTACTGTGCTGCTGGTGGGCTCGATGGCCACCATCTCTGCCTCTTCACATGGCAGTCTGCCTCCTTCCTTCTCCTTCCAGGTCAAAATCTCTGCTCATAGAATCCTGGTCAGAATGGATTAAGACCCACCCTGTTTCAATTTGGACTCAACTTCACAGGATCTTTGAAGACCCTTCGAGGAGCTCACAGTATGAGGGAAGAGGCTACCCAGAGGAGATGCACTTTGAACTCAGATTTTCTTTAATTCTCACAACAAAGCTTTGAGGTTTGCTCTAATAATAAACTGTCTACCTCTCACAGTCATAGGTCAAAAGAGATGGGTTCAAGTCCAGATTCATTGTCAAAGTCTTTAAGTAAATCAGAGCACATCTTCCCCTTTGGGGGGCAAGAGGCTCATCAGAGAATCTGATCAAAGCCATGGAACCCACCTGTGGTGGTTTGAAGCGGTATGTATCCCAGAAAAATGTGTTCTTAAATCTAATCCATTCCTGCAGGTGTGAACCCATTGTGAGTGGGACCTTTCGCTGAGGTGACTTCATCTAAGTTGTGACCCACCTCAATTAGGATGGGTCTTAATCTCTTGAGTCCTTTATAAATGGAATGAATACAGGGAGAGAGAGAAAGTCACAGGAAGCAAGAAGCTGAAATGGAGCCCAGAAGAGAAGGGAGCGTCCAGGAGATGCCGCCATGTGCCTTGCCACGAGACAAGCTAAGAACTCAGGTTGCCACAGTCTTGGGGAGAAAGCACTGCCTTGAGGATGCCTTGATTTGGACATTTTCCTGGCCTCAAAACTGTAAGCTAATAAATTCCATTGTTTAACCCGACCCATTTCCTGGTATTCACTTTGAGCAGCTGAGGAAATGAAAACATCACCCCAGATAAATGCACGCCCTCAACTGCACTTCCAGAGGGAGACCCCTGCACGTTCCCCAAGCTCACAGCTCAAAGGAATGAATCACAGACAGTGGTTCTTCAGACAGCTGGCCCCAACCTCTGTAGCCCCAGGTAGTAACTATTTGGGGTTGTGCTTGTCTTGGGGAAGAACCGGCCAAGGTGAACACTAAGAAAATGCAGGCCAGGAGATGATGCCAAACATGAAATAGGGCAGTGGAGGAGACAGGCGCGTTTGCTGCAGCACACAGCAGGCAAAAGGCCAGGTCTGCGAGGTGCGGGGCTGGGAAGCAGACCTGGACCCTGTGGCTTCTCCGATGACAGAAATGATGCTCTGGTCGGGTCCAGGACTAGCCTTGACGAGGACGGCTGTAACTGATGCTTTCTCTTGCTTAGAAAGCAGTGGCCATGCTGTGAGGAAGCCCAAGCAGCCGCGTGAACAGGAGGGACACATGAGGGGTCTCCGAGCCGCTGGGAATCTACCAGCTATTGACTTGGGTGGAGAATACAGGCGCTCATATTACCGTTATTCTTTAAACCGAATATCTACAAGCACACATACTGATACATATGCACATATGTATATATATTTAATACGCTGATAAAATGTGTTTATATATGAGGTATTTACTTAAATGATAAAACTATATATATACTAATATATATAATTGGAACATATACACACACCTATACATATGTACACACACCTATATGTATACTGATAAAATATGTATTTAAATATAAGATATTTACTTATAAGATATAAAAATATCATATATGAGGTACATATATTTACATACCATTTAAGTATATATACGCACACACCTATACATAGGCAAGTATGTACATATATTTAATATATTTATAAAATACATATTTATATATATTTGTTTATAAGATATAACTACATCATATAGAAATTATATATAATATATAATATATAATTTTATATTTATTTTAAAAATACTTTTTCATGAATTCTATTGTGTATACAAGTCACATTTTTAAAATGGAAAAATGAGCCACTGTTCAACCAATTGGTGAATTGTTTTCAAAAGGGAGATAGAGCCCCGACTACCACTCAAACACCCAGCCCCGATGTCACAGGCATTAAACCCTGGTGTCCCCTGGTACCACCAAACTTCCTCCACACACTCACCAGCAGCAAAAGAGACGAAAACCAGGTCATGCCCAGCAACATGAGTTCCCGTTGCTGGAATGCAAATCTCTCATTCTGGAAGGAAAATGGACTCCCCATCCAGTATCTCCAAGTGGGCATCAGCCCATGCCTACTTGGGTGGCGCTCTGCCCTACCCTGGCGGGTAAGACGGCTATTTAAGATAGGGATGGCCACAGAACCGTACGGGATCTTTTTGCCCCAAAGAGACCAGCCCTCTGGCATCTGGTGGACTCTCCAAAGCCATGCTCTGGATCCGGTAGCAAAAGCAAGCCACAGTCTGGCGAGAGCAGGAAAGAGTTACTGTGGTTATTGTTTTCCATTTGATCACACGACCGGGAGTCTAAAAGAGATGGACACTCAGGTAAAGATCTGGGTGGGCAGGGAGAGCACCTGGTCAGGGAAATGCATGGCGGGCAGCTATGGGCAGGGCCCAGGAGGATGCTGGGAGAGTGGGCAGGGCCAAGGAGGAGGCTGGGGTGGGCGGGGCCAAAGCGCTAGGCATCACAGGCTGCGGTGGGAGTTTAGACTTTTTCCCTTAAAGGCAGGTGTTTCAAGAACCGATGAAGAGGGACCTGACTTGCAGCCATTGCAGTCCTCATGGATGAGGTGACTGGGGACACATTTATAATCTATGTTAAGTGAGCAAGGCTTATACAAACTGGGTGATTTCAGTATATAAAAAAAGGGAGAGGAAACAAAGCCTGGAAGTAAATATGCAAAAGTGTTACAGCAATTACCTCCAGGTGGTGGGATTACGAATGATTTCTACTTGTCTTTCTCGTGCTTTGCTGTATTTCACCGTACAAGAAAAACAACAGCTGTAATTTTAGAATCTGCGTTGGTAGCCATCAGGGCGCTCAGTTGCAGACAACAGAATCCATTCTTCCGGGTTTACTAATGGGTGTTAGGGCTGAGATTCTAGAACCACTAGGGCACCGGGCTTCTGTGCCTCCTCAGCAGGAGAATCACCCCACCCTACCCACCCAAGACTGTTGCCATGGAAACCCTGCTCAGTCCCAGGCACCGGCGCCAGCTGGTGTAGGGACACCCAGACACCCGTTTCCTATCCAGAGGGGCCAGGGCTAACTGCAGAACCCTAACTGCAAGGGAGTCTGGGAAATGTAGTTTTCAGTTTTGCAGAAGCTACAGGACAGAAAGGCACGGAAGGCGGCATGGGACTCAGACGCTGAATGACCTGTGCGTTTGCAGGATCCACCCAAGAACCCAGACAACAGTGGGCGTCTTTGCATGGCACGTTTCGGGTCATTCTCATCTCATCTCACATGTCATCTCTCCTAGGGGTCCCTAACGTCCCCTCCTCCTGGTATTCACACCCCATTATATTCAGATTCTGATTCAGGATGCCTGGGGATGGGGATCCAGATTCTGCCTTTCCTACGAGCTCCCAAGAGAATCCCTCCAGGCGCCCATCCTGACACTCACTTCCCTGCTCTCATCTATCAGAGATTCGGGACTGGATGCTGGCCCGGGCCTGTGGCACCCGTGGCTCTGCTCCCCTCTCCAGATCAGCTGCCCCAGCAGGAATCCACATGTTTGTTCCCACACTGTCTGCCTTGGCCCTGTGGCCTTTTGGGTCTCAGTTTCAGACTCTGTAACCCTGGGTGCTCTAACGGGTTCTTAGGGGTTTTGAGTTGATGTGGTTGTCTGGAGCTGTATGGACCCCAGGAAAACATGGTCTTAAACCTAATCCACTCCTGTGGGTGGGAACCCATTGTAAGTAGGACCTTTTGATGAGGTAGCTTCAGCTAAGGTGTGCCCAGCCCAATCAGGATGGGTCTTAAACCTATTACTGGAGTCTTTTACAAGGAGAATGAAATTCAGACAGAGGAAGAGAAAGCCACAGGAAGGAAGAAACTGAAATTCAACAGAAACCTGAAGAGAAGGGAGAGGCCAGAAGAGGCCACCATGTGCCTCACTATGTGACAGAGGAACCAAGGAACACCGGCAGCCAGCCCTTCACACCAGTCTTTGGAAAGAAAGCATCACCTTGATGACACCTTGATTTGGACTTTTTCCCACTTCAAAACCATGAGTGAACAAATTCCCATTGTTTAAGCCAACCCATCGCGTGGCATTTGCTTGAGCAGCCGAAGGAACGAAAACAGTTGGGTTTCCAACCCATTGTGGGGTAAGCTCATACTTTCAGATCCTGGGATGCCCCAATGTCCTGGTGGGGGTAGTGGGTATCTGAGGCTATTTTTCCTACCTCACCTTATGCCAACACCGCCTCTTTCTTCCTTTAAGCATCCCCCTCTCCAGAGTTGACCCTCTATAATGCCAGAGTCAAAGGGTAAGCACATACCCTTGATCTGGCCAATCAGCGAATTTCATCCCCTTCCCTTCAGCAACTGGTTCGAGGACAGACACATGACGTTAGCTCAGCAAATCGGAGCCTATGCTGGAACCTGCAGCAGAACTATTGAGAATGAGAAGATCTCTCTCACCTGGGGGACTGCCATGGTCTGAGAGTGAGGCCAACATGGAAAGCCGAGTGAAGGTGATTCCTGATGACAAAATTTGGGCCTCTGAGTCAAGCCAGACCTGATGCTGGCTTCCAGTTGTATGGAGGTGGGGTATAGTGGAGATAAAACCAAAGCCCTCAAGGCAAAGCACTCGCTTGAACACTGATACTTACACATGTGTCAGAGTGTTCGGCACAATCTAAGAAGTAAGAAGATTCCAGAAAGAGAAATATCAAGAGGATGCACACACACACACACACACATCTGTCTCGGAGCAGTGCAAGCAATGGGGGACACGCAGCTGACAAAGAGGAAGGTTGCTCTAGCCGAGGAGGCGATTCTAACCACAATATTGATATCTCTGCATGATACACGATTAGCTTTGGAACAAGAATAAAAATAAGAGGCGCATTAGCCAGCTATTAAGTAACTTAATGAGTGCGCGAGTCAAAACAGCATTTAAATATGGTACAGCAGCCTATTTCGAGTCTTAAAAAAGCCTTGTGCTATTCATATCTCCCCAAGGAAATTCTCAGTGTTCTCGCTAGCATTTTATTTTGTATATGTTCAGTGATTTCAAATGCACCATCCCATGTGATCCAGGGAAAAGGAAGGCTGGGAGAGGCAAGGGGACTTGGTCAAGGTCACAAAGCCTGTCACGGCAAGGTGGACACTCGGACAAAGGTTTTCTTACCAGAGAACCCTGTGCTCTACCCACCACAAGAGGCAGGTTTAGGGGCAGCTCCTGAAGCTCAAACTGTGGGACCTCTCTCTTGCAGAAGCCCCTTAAGACTCTCTACCTAATTTGGCATGCATCATTTTGGGTTTATCTTACCAAGCCCGACCCAAAACGATATAAGCTTTAGGCTCCACCAAATGTAGATCCACTCCAACTCCCAACCACACCCACAGCTGTTTTCCCACTTCCTTCTCCCCCTCCTTTCAAGATCCCCCCACTCAAGGACGTTGTCATAAACTTGAAATAGGTACTCAAAAGGCCTCAGCTTCCAGAGCTTCCCCACTTGTCCTCATTTGCAATCTCTTCTCTTTTACTGATGATTTAGACACTTGTTATGCAAACGACATCTATAGAGACCCATTCCATGAAATGCTTACATGCCTCTTTTAAGGTCTTCTTTGTCTTAAAAATAAAATCCCGTCCTTCTAATCCTCCCCAAGTGCCCAGTGCTCAGGGATACCAGCCTGCTTTGCTTTTCTTCAGAAAGGACTCCATGAGAAGTCCCCCAACCCCCACCTCCAAGCCATTGGCCCAGGGGAGCAACCCCTCTCTCAGCCTCTTGGGGTCCCCTGTTCTATTCCCTGGCTTCTGTCCAGTCAAGGGTGCAGGAGAGCTGAAGGTCAAGGGCAGAGGCTCCACGACCTGACCCTGCCTTGGTCTCCACCCAGAGGCCCCTCTCTTCCACTCAGACCTCCTCAGGCGTTCAAGGGCTTCTCAGCCACAGGACCGAAGGGACGCACCTACCCTCCCCACCCCAAGGCAGGGGACCCCAAAGCTGGCAGCACTAGACAAAAGCACAAAAGCCGTTGGGGTGCTGACCCCTGTCCAGACCATCTAGGGAGCTTCTCACCTTCTGACCTGGCATCGCTGCCTTTGAGCATCCCCAGGCTACCAGGGACTCTGCACCCCCAGGATTGACAAGAACCCCCTTTCTCTCGGAGCTACGTGCCATTTGTTAATGATTCCGCAGAGCTTCTTGGAAAGTATCTGTGATCGTAACATCAACAATAATAATAATTATTATTATTATTAGCACAACTCACACTCCCATGCTGAACCCTGTTCTAACTACACCCTGGGAGGAGGTTACTGTTTTTATTTCATCTAATTTTCCGACTTTAAAGAGCTACTTGATTTTAACTGCAAAAGTACTGCATCCTGTTGGGACAAATCAAACAAAACAGAGGTGTGCAAAGAGTAAGTTGACAGCCCCCCCCATCTCCATTCTGTTCCCACTCTCCTGGCAAAACCAAGGTGAGCAGTCTCGCGTACACACTCCAGCCTTGTATGGACATGTGCGAGCGCCTATAGGAAGGTTCTCTTACAATGATCCTCCCCATTCTGTGGATAAGGACAGGGCGGCCCAGAGAGGTTAAGTAACTTTCCCGGAGTTGCACAGCAGGAAAACAGAGGTGCTGGCACTTACTTGACTCCCACAGAATCAAAGCCCATGGCCTCACCCATGAGGCACATGGCTTCCACAAGTGGTGTCATCCCAGCTGCAGATGGGAAGAGGAATGATACAATAAAAAAATAGCAGCACACGGCACAAAGTACTGACAGTGGCAGTGTTCCTCCACGGTACACATATTCATTCATCTCGTCTGCCCCAAAGCCCTGTGAGTTGGCCCTGTTGTGAGCACAGCCCCTCTCCCATTTTACGGATGAGAGAACCAAGGCTTAGCAAGGGGAAGCTACGGGCCTTGGGTCCCACAGCTAGAAGCAGTGGCAGAAGCTGGGATTCAGACCCGAGCCCTCAGACTACAAAGGCAGAGTGAGCAGACAGGGCGGACACACCTGCTCCCGTGGGCCTCCTTGAACTCACTCCGGCCTCCTTCCAGTGTCTCATACTAGCTGAGCAGGACTTCCCTCACCTCAGGGCCTTTGCACAGGAGGGTCCCCCTCACTTTCACCCTCACTGGCCTAGGCCTGCTCTTCCTGCAGCCCTCTGCTTCCTCGGTGGGGCATTCTCTGAGCCTCAGAGCCCCCAGGTAAATTCCAGTGCTTTGCCTTGCTCAGCCCATATTCCTGATGCCCAGCACAGCCTCCGGTGCAGGCAGATGCATGATAAACAGGTGTTTAGTGAAGGAAGGCGGGAAGGCCGTGCCAGGCTAAGGGCTCAGCACATGTGAAGGAAAAGATTAGGGAGGGCGCTGGCAGGAGACAGAGTCGCAAGGACGGACTCATGGTGCTGAATGTCCATGGATGCCATCAGGGAGCCAGGAAGGACTTCAAGCCGGACATTTGCCATCTGAGTTAAAAGTGACTACAGCTGCCCTTGGTCAAATGTGCTGGAAGCTTCCCAAGAGCCCATGATTCCAAACGACAAACAGGCACAGCCAATACTACCCCAAAAGCCAAACCATGCATCGGTCTCAGTTTACAAGAGCTGCTATAACAAGCACCACAGACGGGGTGACTTAAAATTCATCATCTCATAGCTCTGGAGGCCACAAGTCTAAAGTCAGGGCACCAGCAGGGCCGAGTGCCCTCTGAAGCCTGCAGGGAAGATTCTGTCCCATGAGGCTCTGCAGGCTTCTGGCAAGGCCAGCAATCCTTGGCCTTCCCTGGCTTGTGTCATAACTCAATCTCTGCCTCCATTATCATACAGTCCGCCTTCTCTCTGTGTGTCTGTCTGTCTTCTCCCTTTCTTAAAAGGACACCCATTATATTGAATGAAGGGCTCACCCTACTCCAGTACTACTTCATTTTAACTTGCTTAATTCCATCCACAATGGCCCTATTTCCAAATAAGTTCACATTCTGAGATACTGGGGGTTAGGGCTTCAATACATTTATTTGGGGGAGGGGGCGGGGGGGGTATCACAATTCAAACCCTAAACAATAACAGTGTCCAGAGAATTTTCTCCAAAAGGAACTGAGCTGGCGGTGCTGCCACAGGAAGCAGGGACAGGGACAAGGCTTTGTGGCAAGGGTTCTAGAACTCACCCGCCCCTTCCCAGCTGTGTGACATTCGGCAAATCCCTACGCTCTCTGAGCCTCGGATTCCTTATTTGTAAACCAGGGATACTGAAAATGAGAGAAGGAACGAGAAAGAGCTTTTTCAGAAGGCGGCAGGTATAAACGGAAAAGAAGCCCATCTCCATTGGTGGGCTTGACACAAAACAGGTGGTAAAACAAATGGCTTTTGAATGAAGAAGGAGATGAATGAGCGCGGAGTCGCCCGCCTCCTTTTTCCTCCCGCCTCCTTTTTCCTCCTTTTACATCATGTAGTGTGACTGGGTTTAATCAGTCCAGATGGTATCTGCTGTTCTCATTAAAAACCTTCTCCAAAGAGCTTTCCATTTCCCCCAGAAGAGGGAAAAGGACACGGCAAGCATTCCAAATCAGGAGAAGAGCAGAAGGGGAAGAACTATACTCTGTTATTTCCATTTCACACTATATTTGAAAAATGCCTCTCCCAGGCCGTCTTGATCGATGAGATGACGGCCATAGAGAGAGGCCTTGGTGTTTGGGGAGGTGGCGCGGAGAGGACGAGTGCTTGGACCGGCGTGAGTAATTAGGTGGTCGGTGCGGCTATCTACTTCAGGGGTAAAAAGCCCACGTTGCTTCCTTCAAGTGTAAAAGGTATTTGTGGCAAAACAATCAATAGACTTTGGATCAGGCAGGAGGCGGTGAGCTGGAGCCTTAGAAATGTCCCGATCAAACTCGCCTGACCTCTTGAAATGCTCCTGAGGTCCCCTCAACGACTATTATCAACTCTTCCAGGCAGATGATTTTCAGAAAGGGCGGATGTCTTTGGAATAAGAATTACAGATCCAAGGAAGAATCGGCCCCACCCGGGCAGACAGAGATTGTAGTTCTCAATCACAAAAAAACTTTTGACTAACTGGAGGTCTCTCAAGATTGATTGGTCATGCCTGAAAAGTAGAGAGCTCCCTGTCCCTGGAGGCATGCAAGAGTCTGGGACAGTAGAATGGGCGTGCAGGAATTAAATGAGAGGCTGGCCTGGACAGGCACCAAGGTCCCTGCGGCATCCAGGCAATGCCAGAACGCCAGGAGTCTAAATACTCCTCCCTGTGGAAGCAAATCCAAGAAACCCCTCCTTGCCAGATCAGTTCAGAGCAGATGAGGCTTTGATAGGCAAAAGAACTTCAGATCACATGTGGTTTTGTGTGTCGGTGCTTTCCATTTCATCCAAGCTCCGGCCTCGTACCAGGTCCTGCGATGGGGCTGGGTGGGGTTGGTCCCTCCTGTTAGGGACCTTCCTTCCAGAGGACTGTCAGGCAGCTGCCCACTTAGGGACCTGGTATAGGCAAAGCTCCCCAAAGGGGCAAAGGAAGGCAGCAAGGGACCCAGGTTGAAAAGTTAAAGGAGACAATGCAGGAAGCTTCTGGAAGGAAGCCAAAGGGGCAACCAATATATGGATGAGAACACAAAACCTGTCTTCCTTTCTCCCTGCAGAACCCTGGGCAGAGCAACAAATCCAACCAGGGTCCCACCCCACCTTTGCCCACAGACAGGATGTACCAGTTTAGAAAATGTGTCTGTAGGTAAGACATATCCTTACGTTTCTGGGGGATGAAAAAAAATTTTTTTTGACATTTTCTTCTTCTTTCCTTCTCCCTTTGAGTGCCCTGAGGATATTGCCATGGTAGGTGGGGGAGCTTGGGAGCTGGGGGAGCAGATGAAACCAAGGCCAGGAGGTGCTGGAGCAGGGCCTGGAACACAGTAGGTCAGTCTTCCATAAGCAGTTGTTAAATGAAAGAAAGAGGTGAGAAGGGGAACAATCCATGGGGGTCAGGAGGCCCATCCAGCCACACTTAAACAAAGAGTAGTAAGAAAAAACAAAACGGAGGGAGAAGTGGGTGGAGCCAGAGGGTAAAAAGTCCTGAATGCTGAGTCCAGGAATTATATCTTGGTTTATCAGAGCAATAGGAAGCCATGGTGGGATCTTGAGCAGGGGAGTGACATGATAAAACTGGTGTTCCAGAAATGACTTTAGTCCTCCAGTCATGGTGTGTAAGATAGAACGGGAATGCAAAGAGCCAAAATCATCATGACTCGCACTTATTGAGAGTGGACTTAAGTGCCTGGCAGAGTTCTGAGCTCTTTGTACAATTACTTCATCCTCTGCTCACACAACAACCCTGTGAGGTAAGTCCTACCGCTATCTGGTAAGTGGTGGTGCCAGGATTCACCCCTAGGCAGTCTGGCCTGAGCCCATGCTGTCATGCAGAATGGTGTGCTCTGCTGCTTCCTAGCTGTGTGTCTCTGGGGACGTTCCTTAACATCCTAGGCCTCAGTTTCCCTCTCTGTAAACCAGAAGTAAAGAATGCCCATCTCTCAGGGTGGTTCTCTCTGACCCCAGGATTATTTTCTTTTCACTGGACTGCAGGGAAAGATCATCATTAAAGAAACTCTCACATGCTCCTTATTATCAGGAGGAAGGGGGAAAAAAACTCCAAAGGATTTCCTTGAAAGGCTAGTTCTAACTCAACTGGCCAGCATTTTGAGGGTTTTCTTTTTTCCCCAAGAAAATGCTGGCAGGAATTCTCCCATGTTGTCAAAATTTGGGAAACTTCCAAGGACTTTAAGGATTGACTGTAGGTTTCAGTCCTGCATCAGTCAGTCACCTTGAAACAGAATCTAATATTCTCTTCAGATGGCCACATTGTGGGGAATTTTAAAATGTGTTTCAACAATGTTAAATGTGTTGGGAAGAGGGGCAGACCTCCCTGGCTCCATGTCCCTGCCCCTGAGCCACATGCTCACCCCAGAGACCCAGCTCCAGAGGCCGGCCCAGTCAGTGCCTTGGTCCCTTCCAGCTTCCCAGGTGCCTGCAGCCCCTTCCCCTCCCAGCCAGGACAGGAGGACAGATGTGGCCTTGGATGGGAGTGGCCTCGCGTTTCTGGAAGAAGAGAAACTCCCTGAAAGTGTAGGCCTGTGGTCCTGCCTCCAAAGCTAAAGAAGACCCTTGGAGAATGCCTGCGGGCTCCAGAAAATCCCAGAAGCCTCGTCTATTTGTCAGGCCCCTCCCACGAGGCTCCCCCCGACCCCTTAAAGATCTTCATGGCGAACAAGCACAGAGGTCAGGGATTTGGGCCTTGGGCAAGTCTTGGCTCTTGGTGCCTCAGTTTCCCCACCTGTAAAATACGGGGATTAGTCTTGATCAGTGGTTCTCAAAGTGTGGTCCCTCAACTAGCAGCTTCAGCAGCACCTGGGAACTTGTTGGACATGCAAATTCTCAGGCCCCACCCCAGACCAACTGAAATCAGCAGGGTGGAGCCCAGCATCTCTGTTCTAACAAGCAGAAGGTGTTTCATCAGTTAAGGTGTGGATTCTTTGTGAGTCGGATCTTCTAAGATCCTTTTGAGGTGTGGTCCAACTGAATCAGGGTTAATCTTAATCCCTCCTCTTAGGTGAGATCTTACAGGGAGGAGCCAGAAGCTGGAATTCAGTAGAAACTGGAAGAGCAGACAAAAGGAAAGAGAGAGTGAGCCAGACACACAAGCCAAGCAGCCTCAAGGCGATGCTAGAATGCTACAGACTTCAGGGAGAAAGCGTGGCCTTGCTGATGCCTTGCTTTGGGACTTCTAGCCTTGCAAACCAGGAGCCAATAAACTCCTGTTGTTAAGCCACAGATGGGGTGGTATCTGTCATAGGCAAACTAAGGGATGCTCAAGTCCGAGAGCCCCTCTTCTAGATGCTATCGTAGGCTTTCCAGATGTGGGATCCTGTAGATCCTTGGAAGAAGCAGGCTCTCCTAACCAGGATGGTCTCCCTCTGGAACTGATGATGGTATATTTATGAAGTGTGGACCCCATCCAGTCCTAGCTGAGCAGCCCACCTGCTCTATCCCCATCAGTGCTTCCCATTCTCACCTCCGAGACTTTCTGGGAGGAATAAATGAGATAATGTCAGCAAAGTGTCAGGCACATAGTAAATGCACAAGAAATGAGAGTTCTTATTATCTGTGTGTGCAGAGGGAGAAATCAAGGCTTCCCCAAGGGCACAGAGCCATGACTTGATACAAATCTTTCCATCTCCAAAGTCCGTGTTCTTAGCCCCTTCTCCAAGGTGTCTTGAAGTGGGCTCCGGATGTTCCTATACTTGCCAGATGGTGCCTGGGTGTGGTCTTCTGGTTGTCTCTTCCCTGCCTGACTCAATGAAGCTTCTGTCTTCTGATTCAATAAGAAGGCAACCAACAATAATCAGAGTTGGTTGAAACTCAAATTTCCATCATCAGCCCTACCTCTCCTTGAACATCAGACTCGCACATCCAACTGCCTTCGCGGCATATCCCCTTGGATATCTTACAGACATTTCAAACTCAGCCTGGCCAAAGCCACGCCCCACCATGGCCTTCCCATCTCAGCTGGAGACACACCCATCTCTCCAGTTTCACAGGCCAAGAACCTGGAGTTGTCCTTGTCACCTCATTGCCTCTTACAACCTCATCTCATGGAGCAGCAATTCCCAGTGGCTTCTCCTTCAAAATCTACCCCCTCCCATTCCTTCATCACCACCACTTGGTCTAAGCCATCTCTCCCTCTAATCATTGCGGTAGCTCTTCGCTGGTCTCCCGACTTCTGCCCTCACCCCCTGTTGTCTACTCTCCTCACAGCCAAAGGAATCCTGATAGAAAAGAGGTCAGATCACGTGCCTCCTCAACATCCTCCGTAGCTCCCACCTCACTCAGGGTAAGAGCCAAAGTCCAACGAGGCCTTAATGATTATGCCCCACCCCCTGTTCATCTTCCTGCACCCCCAAATCTATCTTACCTCACTTCTTGCCCTGCCGACATTCTCCCTCTTGCCCACTCCACTCTGACTGCACCAGCTTCTCCACTATTCTCTGACGCTCCAAGGGCATTCCCAGAGTTACCTGGAGCTGATACTCTCCCCACCTCCCTGCCAGGCTCCCACAGCCTGGGCTCTCGGCCTCATCATGCTGGGCATTCACTGCCCTCATGCCCACCTATGAGCCCTCAAGAGCTGGCCGGCTGTGGCATCTTGCCTAACTTTGTATCTTTGGTGTCTAGGCATTCAGCAGACACTAACGTGTGGGCCAAGAGATTGGTATCAGAGGCAGGATGGAGTCAGGGTCAAGAGCAAGGCTTCTGGGGGCTCAAATGCCAGGGTTTGAATCCAGGCTTTGCCACTTACCAGCTGTGTGACCTCAGGCCAGTCACTCAACCTCTCTGTGCCTCCATTTCCTCATTTGTAAAATCTACCTTCATTCTAGGATTGCTGTGGAGAGCGAATGAGTTAATACAGAATGCCTAGAGTATAGTAAGTTCCCAATAAGCTACTATTAGAATGATTATTCTATGATACAGCACAAGATTTCTTGGCAGAAGTCAGGAGACCCAGGCTAATTGATAATCATGGCTTTCGTTGGTTTAAGATTGGGTTGTACAAGTCCTCCCTCATTCTGTTTGTTTTAAATTTTAGTGTTTAATATAGCCTACAGAAAAGTACATTAAGCAGATGTATAGTTTAATAGATAAAGCTAGTGGCTGTGTAACCACAAACCAAATGCAGATTAAATATTGCCAGTTCTCCAGGATCTCCCATGTGTTCCCTCTTGATCTCCCTTTCTCTCTAAGAGGCACCTACTCCCCTGACTCTGTGGAAGCCATGGCCACACCCTGGCAGCCAGGCATCCCTTGGCTGCACCAAGATGTCTGTAAAGAGACCCAAGACCCACAGTCCCCTCGCATCCTCCACAGGTCCCAAGGCACGGAGGCTGGACAACCAAAGGCCGGGCATTAAGGAGGTTCTCCAGGCTGCCTGAGACTTGGCCAATCTCTCTCTCTCACTCGCTCTCTCATGAATTCATTCTTTCTTTCTTTCAGTAAATATCTGAGTGCCAACTATGTGCCAGGTCCCACGCCAGATGCTGCACAGCCAATGGTGAGAGACAGACAGACACAAAGGCTCTGCGGGGAACTGACCTCCTGGGGCTTGAAAGTCAATCAACAAGAGAACAAATAAACGATCAGGTAATCTCAGATGCTGAAAAATGGAAGCAGGGTGGTATGGTGGAAAGTGACCAGAGGGAGTTCTTAGCCAGGGAAGGCCTCCTTGAGGATTTGAGCTGATCATTGACCGACTAGAAGGCATCTGAGGAGGACCATCCCAGGCAGAGGGAATGGCAAGACCTTCACAAGGAGGCAAGATCTATGGGAAAACCTAATAGAGATGAGGACGTTGTCCACATGGGTACCAGGAGGACAGACCTGCAAGGCAGACGGTCTAGGCTTTCTGATCCAGAGCAGAGAAGATCCTGGCAAGAAGAAGCAGTACATATGATCAATAAACACACGAGGAGATGCCAAACTTTACCAGCTGTGGTAGTTTGAATCTTTTTTTTTTAAAGATACTTAGATTACAAGTTTGAGTCTTTTATGTCCTTAAATTGGGCCATTCCTGTGAGTGGGAACCTACTGTAACTCTCTGATTAGATGAGATTCAGTTAAGGCCATTTGCTTAGATTACTCCAGGAAGGCATAGCCCAGGGTGAGTCTTAATCCCCCTTACTGGTGTTCTTTGTAAATAGAATGAATATACAAAGAAAAAGGCCACAGACACAGAGGAAAAAAAAAACCCACAGAAGCTGAAAAAGCAACGAGAGCAAGAAGTTGGAATCAACGGAACCCAGGAGAGAGAGAGGAGGCCAGACACTGAAAGCAATGGAGCCCAGGGAAGGCAGATGCTGCCATAAGCCTGGTGACCCACAGCTGCAGCTCGGGGAGAAAGCCTTTCCTGATGATGCTTTGATCTGGACACTTTCATGGCCTCAAAACTGTAAGCAGCTTTTAACCTACATAAATCCCCATTGTAAAAGTCAACCCATTTCTGGCATATTGCCTTGGCAGCCTTTAGCAAACTAAAACGCCAGCAATCAGGGCAACGCAAATCAAGACATAATGAGATACTGTTTGCCACCCATCAGACTGGCAAAAATAAAAGGTCCAATAATTCCAAATGTTGGCAAGAACATGGAACAACAATGCCTCATCATCATTGGAACATACCCAACATATATTTATGCTCAGGTGCACCAGCAGATGTGCAAAGGAATGTTCATAGCAGGCACATTCAAGAAGAGACAGATGTCAGCACTTGCTTATCTCAAATAATTGAAAAAATAATGACTAGAATTTTCCAAAATGATTAACATGCACCAACCCACAGATCCAACCAGCTCCGAGAACACCAAGCTGGACAAAATAGAAACAAAAACAAAACTTAGCAAATCTGAAGCCCAAAGACAAAGAGAAAATATTGGAGGCAGGCAGAATAAAAGACATATTAAATACAGAAGAACAAAGATAAGAATTACAGCAGACTTCTCATCAAACTATGCAAGCCAGAAACTAATGGAGTGACATCTTTAAAGTGCTAAAAAACAAACAAACAAAGAAAAAAGTGTCAGCCCAGTATTCTATATCCCAGTGAAAAGACTATTCAAAAAGAGGGAAAAAAAATAAAGACTTTCTCAGGCAGAAAAAAACTGAAAGAAGTCTTGCATTCAAAAAATGTTAAAGGAAATTCTTCAGGAGAAGGCATATTATACCAGAAACATTGATATACATAGAGAAATAAAGAGGTCTGGAAATGGACTAAATGAAGGTAAATATAAATTTTTTATTTTCTTACATTTAATTACTCAAAATATAACTGGCTGTCTAAATAAAAATAGTAACATTGTATTATGTGTTACAGCATATGTAAAAATAAAATCTGTGAAAACAATAGCACAAAGCATGAAAATGAGAAAATTGGGAATATTGGGAGTATACTGCTTTGAGGTCCTGATACAACATGTAAACAGCACAGTATTGTTTAAAGGTCGGCTCTGATAACTCCTCTCAATCTGAAGCAGAGCAGACATCATCATTCCAAATTCCTCAAGATTGAGGAATGAACACACATAAGGGGGAACGCAACTATGGACTAAAGCAGAGTTATTATTATTCTAATAATGGAAGAACTTGTAACATTGATATAAAGATAGTGGTTCCCAGAGGTTCCAAGGAGAGGGGAAGAAAAGAAAAGAGCAGGTGGAACATAGGGTATTTTTAGGGCATTGGAATTGTTCTACGTGATATTGCAATGATGGATGCAGACCATTATACATTTTGCCAAAACCTATAAAGCTGTACAGTGCAAAGTGTAAAGCATAATGTAAACCACAGGCCTTGGTTGGTAACAGTGCTTCAATATTGGTTCATCAATTGTAACAAATGTACCACACTAATGTAAGATGTTATTAATAGGGGGAGATGTGGGAGGGGGGGTGGGTTATATGGGACTCCCCTATACTTTCAATATAATTTTTCTGTAATCCAAAAATAAAATTTACTATTATTAAAATAATAATTATTATAATAACAAAGATAGGTGCTGATTAATTAAAGATGTAATACAAACCTAGGGCAACCATTTAAAAAGAGATATAAATTTTAAGCCAAGGGCGGAGTTAAAAGGAGGCATAAAAATATTCGGTTAATCCAAAAGAAGGCAGAAAAGAGGAAAGAAATGATGAGCATATGAAACAAATAGAAAATAGCAAGATGGTAGCTTTTAATCGAAATGTATCAATAATTATATTAAATGTAATGATCTAGACACCATTTAAAAGACAGAAATTATCAGACTGGATTAAAAAATAAGACCCAACTGCAGGCTGTTCACAAGAAACCCACTTTAAATATAAAGAGATAGGTTAAAAAGCAAAAGCATGGGAAAACAGAGAGCATGCAAATACCAATCTAAAGTAAGTTGGAGTATCTATACTGGTATCAGACAAAGGTAGACTTCAAAACTAAGAATATTACCAAGGGAAAAAAGTTGTTACACAGTGATAAAGGGATAAAGGAATCAATTCTCCAAGAAGACATAACAATCCTAAATGTCTGTGCATTCAACAGCAGAGCTTTAAAAGACCTGAAGCAAAGACTCACAGGACTGAAAGGAGATTAGTTAACTCCACAATAACGGTTGGAGATTTCAACAATCCTTCCTCAGTAACTGATAGAACAAGCAGAGAGAAAATCAGTAAGGCCATAGAAAACCTGAACTTGACCCAACAGATATTTACAGATAACTTCACCCAGCACCACCAGAATACACACCCAGCCATCTGTCCATCAACTCATCCATCTACCCACCCACTTATCCATCCATCCATCCATCCATCCATCCATCCATCCATCCATCCATCCATGCACCCACCCACCCATCCATCCTCCCACCCACCCATCCACTCACCCATCCATCTATCTACTCATCCATCCATCCATCCATCCACCCACACACCTATCCATCCAACCATCCATCCATCCACCCATCCACCCATCCATCCACTCATCCATCCATCCATCCAACCATCCATCCATCCATCCATCCACTCATCCATCCATCCATCCATCCATCCATCCATCCATCCATCCACCCACCCCACAAACTCCTATTGGGTGTGTATTATAGGCAGGGCATTAAACAAAGCAGAGATACATCAATCACAGCTCCTCCCCTCAAGGAGCTTACAGAGTAGCCTGGTGGGCAGATTCTTAGATCATTTCTCCTACAGTATGGTTGGTGCCATAATCCAGACAAATGCAGAAGGAATAGAGGGACATTAAGGAGGTAAAGCCCACACCCAGCACCCAGCACAGCAAAGGGCCTCAGCAATTGCTGAATTTGTCTTACTTGTTTTGAATATTGTTTTTAATGTGAAACACTTTGGAATATGAATTTTTGAATTGTGATTGTATTTGATTTGTTTGTTAACCTGTTTACTGTACATTCCCCACCCCCACCACGAGAATGTGGCTTCCATGAAAACAGTGACTGCGATTGTCTTCTTCACTGCTATCCCCCAGGATCTAGAATGATGGCTGCCACATAGAAGGTGCTCAATAAATGCTTATACACTAAATGAATGTGTTTTTCTTCCAGTTCCATGGGGCTCCTGACTCTGACTTTGCCTTCCATTTTCAACCCTGCTCTTTTGGAATTTGCCAACAAATTTTGCTTTGCAGATGTGCCTCTCAGAACTTTTGTAGGCTCTGGAACTGGAATCACCTCTTTGGTTCTCCCTCTTCCTATGCCCCACCAAAGGCCTGTGTTGGTTTTGCCTGCCCAGCATCCACTCCTCATCATCTGGCAACTGTATCCTGACGATTTCCTTCTGGAGAACCAACGGCCCACAGTCCCATCTGTGAGGTTCACATGGGGCAGAGCCCATTTCTTCATTTCAGGGGTGGACAACTGACCCAGTTCCAGGCAATCAGAGCCTCATATTTATGAATCCCTGTGACACGTCCAGGGATAATAATATTAGTAGTAATAGGAAGCACTTATTATGTGGCAGGCAGTGTTTTAAGACCTTATTATGAATGGATATTGGGAAGAAGGATGGATAACTGGGTAGGGGACAGATGGATGGATGGGTGGGTGGGTGGATGGATGGATGGATGGATGGATGGACAGACGGGTGGGTAGATGGATGGATAAATGGGTAGATTAATGGATAGATGAGTAGATGAACAAAAATATAGGTGGGGGGAGCAGATGTGGCTCAAGCAGTTAAGTGCCTGCTTCCCACATGGGAGATCCTGGGTACGGTTCCTGGTGCCTCCTAAGAACAACAACAAAAAAAACAATAATCAAACAAAACAAAAAAACCAACTCAAGGGAGCTGATATGGCTCAGTGGTTGAGTGCCGGCTTCCCAAATACGAGGGCCCGGTTCAATCCCCAGCCCTGGTACCTCAAAAAAAAAAAAAAAAAAGATAGGTAGATGGGTAATGCATGGATAGATGGATTGTTGGGTGGATAGAAGTAGGCATGGAACATTCCCTCTGCCTGGTATAGTGGAGCACCTATTTTAGTAAATATTTGATTGTGAATATACAAAATATATAATGGTCTAAGTAACTACTTGATTACTTCCAAAAACAGGGAGATCATTACCTATGGGGACAAATCATTCCATAAATGGACAAATCCAAAGATAATGACTAGAATGTTACTATAGCTAGATGGACTATCAAATGGGAAAACTGAGGCTCAGGGAGGAAAGAGAGTTGTCCAAGGTCACAGGACAGCAGAGATGACAATAGAGCTAAAGCTATTTCCACTGCATCCTAATTGCTGGAACACATTTCCTGCATACCAGGAGATCCAGTCTTTGGGATCACCAGCGTCCTTAAGACCCTGGTTTGATGACCCTGGTGTGATCCCACCCTGGACGCCAACCCTCTAGCCCACCTTTCTTGGTATATTTCCCTTTGTTCCTTTCCAGGTTACAACTGCTGCCTGCCCCAAGTGGTCCCATTTGAGGCACCCATCAGGGGAAATCACGGGCAGTGGGCTTTGACACTGTAACTCACTTTGTTTTTTGTTTTTTTAGGAGGTACCAGGGGTTGAACCTGGGCCCTCGTACACATGCAAAGCAGGCACTCAACCCACTCCACCATAACTCACTCCTTGCTGTTAAACTTCTTTAGTCCAGTTTGACACATTCAGCAGGATTTAAAAGAGGTGATCAGCAGGTCTTGTTAGCACTAATGGGAGGAGGCTAATTGCTCTGTTCTCCAAGTCCAGAATGGCCCAAAGGGGAATAATCAGAGATACTCAGGGCGGGCACCTGCCACAGCATGAACCAAGAGGGCCAAGAGCAGAACTGGGGCCCTTGCCTGCCCCAGAATGAGACAGCCCCCCAGGGCCTACCTCCGCAGAGAGCACGTGGTCCCAGGAGAACTATTTTGGGGGAAGGAAGGTCACACTGTCATAAAATTTCTGATCATCATGACTTGTTTTGAGAACAAGTCAACTGCATCCTTACATGTGACTTGAAGAAGTGGCTGCTTTCTTAAATTGGGATCATTGCATCAAGGGATAAAGTCTATCCCTCCCTTCCTTCTTGAAGGAAAAGAAACTAACTTCATTGAGGATTTAACTTTGCACTGAGCCCCTGGCCAGGACCTCTCAGATGTGTGATCTAGTCTAAGGTTCCCAGTGGCCCTGGAATGGGAGGGGCTGTGAAGAGGCCGAGGCTCAGGGAGCTTTATAGATGTGCCCCAGGGCACACCATGAGTTAGTGACATGGGCCAAATTCAAACCTGAGTCTGTCGGACACTAAGTGTTCACGTAAATCCAACTACAGAAGTCGGCTCTGCACTTTAGCTTTAAGATACCCATAGCACCTCTTACATATCTTTGCATTGAGATCCAAGCATGCTCCCAGGCACATTGTAAGGTAATGGAAAGGACAGCACATATCTGGGAGAGAAGCCAGCAAAGCAGAAGCAAGACAAGTCATGTAGAGGAGAGAAAGAGAAAACAGGCCCTGTCAAATTTGTTTAAGAACTGGATCAAACCTTGCCTGAAGCGAGCTTACACTGCCATTTTCAGTTCCATAAACTAATACATTAATCCACACTCCTCCCTCCCCTTTCCCTTTTTTCCTTCTTTCCCCTCTTGTTTCCTCCTTTTTCACTTTGTTTGCTTATCCTCATTTAAATTGGCCTTTTTGTCACTTGCAACAGAGTTCTTACTGCCAAACATGTAGGGCTTGTCTGTGTATTTTCTTCCCGGACTCTGGTTCTGCTCTTTCCAGCAGGTTCTATTTGTCCTGCTACATCTTGTTTCCTCTGTCTTCCTGTTCCCAGGCTTCCTCTCCCTGCTTGGAACCCTCCTTTGTTTGTTCCCAACACAGAGCCTCAAATGCACTAAGCACATTCCTGACGCAGGGCCTTTGCACCTACCATTCCCTCTGCAAGACTTTCCTCTATATCTGATCAAACATCACGTCAAGAAATCCACTCCTATCTACCCCATCCTGAAGGCCCCCTCTTCCTGCTTCTTTTCCGCCATTGCCCTCTGAACTACCTGAGATGCTGTCCCCTCTGTGTGTCTGCTTATGGATTACCTGCTGCTCCGCAGCAACGTGAGCACAATGAGGGCAGGGACCGCGTCTGTCTCCATCACCACAGGCCCCACCCAGGGCCTGCATCATGACCGAAGCTCTATAAATACCCAAAGCTTGCCTTTGGAAGAGATCTTTTCTTAGACCATGAATCGCAACCAAGGAAGGAACAGCAACAGAATCTGTGCAAATATGATCATTACCAGAAATGAAAAGCCTGAGAAAATTGGTGCTTACAACTGCTTCAAATACCCCACACCTGGGAAGAAGTCGCTTGGGGGTGGGAAGCACTGGAAGATTGGACTCTTTTATGTTTTACAGACTTGCCTACTTGGCAGTTACAGCTGGGGTTGGGGCCTCCTGACACACTGGGATGACCACTTAATCAGCTCAGCCAGAACGTCACCAGGTGCTTTCATATGCAGTTAATGAGCACATCTGGACATCTGGATAGGTCTCCAATTACCTATGGACATGGCACAGCTGGTCCGGGAAGGGTCATTATTTTGATCCCAGGAGGGAGGTGCTGAGCTCTGGACAGGGGCAAATGGTGCTTCCCGATCTGCAGCAGAGCCACCCGGGCTCCCAGTGAAGGACCTGAGTCCTTTGGCAGACCCAGCAACACCAGGGACTTAAGGGTCAGCTAGAATCAAGTCTTCCCTGGGACCTGCATACAAACTGCACAGGAGACATCAAGCAGCCAGGAGTAGCATCAAAGTCCTTGAAGGCATTGGATTAGGACTAAGCACACTTGGATGCCCCGAAACTCTCCCAATAGAGGTGTCTTGAAATTGCTTTCTCTTAAGGCTAAGTATATAGGTTGGAAGAATTTGGTTGACAAATGGAGTATCTGGACAAGTTCTTTCATCCACCCAAACATCCATTTACTCTTTTATCCATCCATTCACTCATCCATCCTCCTACCCATATATCCATCCATCCATCCATCTACCCATTCACTGGTTTTCCATCCTTCCAGCCATCTACCCACATGTTCATACACCATACCACCATCCATCTATTCATTAACCATCCACCCACTCATCCATCTATCTACCCATCCATTCATCCACACTTATACCTATTATCCATCCATCCACCCACACATCTGCCCAACACGGGCATGTGTTGGTTTTGCCTGCTCAGCATCCATTCCCCGTCACCTGGCAACTGTATCCTGATGATGTTCCTCTGGGGAATCATCCCATCCTCACTCTCACTGCTCAGAGGTGGGCAGGGACCCGGGCCCAGCCATTCAGAGCCCTACACTCCTGAGTCACCATGATTGGTCACAGCCAATCAGAGTCCTGCATTCCTGAGTCAGCATGATTGGCCCCAGCCAATCAGAGCCCTGCATTCCTGAGTCAGCATGATTGGTCCCAGCCCATCAGAACCCTGCACTCCTGAGTCAGTACAAATGGTCCAGGGATAATAACAGAAAAGCAGAAAACATTTATTATGTGCAAATACTTTTTAAAGGAATTTCCAGGGAGTGGATGTGGCTCAAGCAGTTGAGTGCCCACCTCCCACATGGGAGGTCCCAGATTCAGTTCCCAGTGCTTCTTAAAAACAAAACAAACAACAACAACAACAAAAAAAACAAGCAAACAAACAAACGGAAAAACCAACTCAGGGGAGCCGATGTGGCACAGTGGTTGAGTGCCGGCTTCCCACACACGAGGTCCCAGGTTCAATCCTCGACCCCGGTACCTCAAAAATTAAAAAATAAAAAAAGCAATTTCCACTTATTAATTATTTTAAACCTCAACAAAACCTTACAAGGTAGATATACTGTTATTACGCTCAATTCACAAATGAGTCAACTAAGCTCCAGAAAAGTTAAGAGATTTGCCCAAGGTCATAGGGCTCTTAAATTAGGATTTGTACCCTGGCTGCACCACTCCAAAGTTTGTGCTAGCAACTGCAATGTCCTTGGGGGCAAATGCAAATGAGAGTCAGTCCCCAGGCTTGAGCTCAAGCTACTGGGCAAGTTCTTTCCACTGAAATCCTGGGGCTATGAGATCACCACTAGGAGAGGGGCTCCAGGGAAGGAAGACAACCAGAAGCCTCCCTATTAGGAGCCCTGCTCTGGCTAACCCTGTTTCTATCTCCAGGCCAGTGAAGGGTGTTTAACGTTGCCCCATATTTTAAGCTGGGATATGGAACCTCCTTTGATTTGTCATTAAGGGGATGGGGGGCCTCAGGTCACCTGGGCCTCACCAGCCTGACGCTTTGTGCTGAGTCCTCCCCAGGGCTGCCCAGGGTTGTTTGGGTCCATCACATCTAGACTGTTTACCCAGGGTGGCAAGTTGAGTTATGGACCCAGAGAAAAACATCTTCATCTTATTCCCATTCCTGTGGGCCTGCACCCATGGTAAACAATGCTATTTTTAGTAAGATGTTATTTTTAGTAAAGTGTGGCCCAACTGAATGGGTTTTATCCTATTACTGGAGTCCTTAAAGAGAAAAGGCCACAGGCAGGAGTCAGAAGCTGGAACCCGGAAAAGAAAGGAGGAGGCATCGCCGTGTGATGAGTACGCCAAGGGACCCAAGGATTGCCAGCCAGCTGGAACACTGCCGGAGCCAGGAGGAAGCAAGCCTTCTTTCTAGTCCCTGAAACCATGAGCCAATGCATTCCTATGGTTTAAGCCAAGTGTATGGCATTTGTCTTAGGAGCCTGGAAAGTAAGACCCACCCACCCAGAGTCCTCTAAAATTGGAGCCTGAACCTTTCAAGAGCTGGGCACAGTCTAGAACAGTCTTCTTCACATTCCCATAACTTCCTTCACCGTATTTCTCAATTCCGCTTTGCACAAACCCCAGGGATACCCATGCCTGTGCTTCTGGACTCTGTCTCTGGCTGCTGGACTTTTTCTGAGCATGTGTTTGTTTATTGCCTCTTTTAGCCTGCTAGACTGCCAAAAGGCAATCTACTAAAAATGGGTTGTCTTTTAACAGTGGGGATTTATTAGTTTATAAGCTTACAGTTTCAAGGCTGAGAAAAATTTCCAAATCAAGGCATCATCAGACAATGCTTTCTCCCAAAGACAGCTGCCAGTGGTCCTGGACTCCTCTGTTAACATGGCAAGGCACATGGCGGTGCCTGCCTGTCTCTCTCTCCTCTTCCAAGTTCATTGCTTTCAGATTCTGGCTTCAGTGGCTTTCTTCTCAGCTTCTGTGGCTTTGTCTCTGTCTCTGTCTCCTTATTCATTCCACTTATAAAGGATTCTAGTAAGAGGATTAAGACCCACCCTGGACTGTGCTTTAACTCAGGGGTTCTTAACCTTTTTTGTTCCATGGACCCCTTTGCCAGTCAGGTGAAAACCATGGCCCCCTTACTAAGTCCACACCATACTGTGTATTATTTAAATAAATATATCACACCCACACCAACACATCCCCACAAGAATGTTTTTTTTTGTTTTTGTTTTTGTTTTTAATTTCAATTCACACTCACAGACCCCCTGAAATCTTTCCGTGGACCCCTGGTTAAAAACTCCTGCTTTTAACTGAAGTAATCTAATCAAAAGGTTCCACCTCCAATAGGTTCACCCGCCCCAGGAATGGAGCAGCTTTAAGAACATGATTTTCTGGGGTCCATCCAGCCTCAAACTACCACACTGCCCTAAAGGTCTCAGTCCCCAAGGGCAGCCCACATGCACCAAGTCAGCCAAACCATTCGTCAAAATCTGGAAACATCTGCAGATCAGTTGCTAAACAGCAGCGGCCTCAAGCCCTCCAGGGACCTCTCCTCTGGGGCCCCCAAACATCCCCACGATTCAGAATTAGCACCTGCCTTGGGAAGCCACAGCCGGTCCCTTCCTGAGTGGTCGGTGCTGGGGCGAGAACTGCTGCTAACTGTGTGGAGCACCTCCCTTGCCTGCCCCCGCTTGCTCCCTAAAGAGCACCTATTCAGTCACCATTCTCTGAGTGTCTGTCCTAGGCCACATCTTGGGTGAGATGACTGAGACCCGGGACCCCTGCCCTCAAGGTGACTGAGGTCCAGTGGAGAAGGCCTTGGTTGGGAAACCCTAAACAGATGGGCTGAAGCTCCACGGCCGAGGGCGTGACTGCGTCACAGAAATGGAAGCCGGCAGAGCTGCCGGGAAGGTGGCCTTTGAGCCAGGCCCTGGGCGCTCGTCAGCAAAGAGGCAGAACAAGTAGCAAGGAAAAGGCAAAGCCGCTTGGGAGGGACGGAGAGGGTGGAGTCACCTCTTGGAAAGACATTCCCTGCGGCCACTGTAAAGATCTAAGTCCATCCTTCCTGCCCCCTGCCCCACGACCACAGGACACAGGGTCTCCAAAAGCAGCTGCCACCCAGGGCTGGGGCAGAGGGGTGGGGAGAAGGCCCAGAAGGGCCCAGAATCGTCTCTCTCTTCCTCCCATGCCAGCACAAACCTTCCTCTTTCTTTTATTACATTTCTTCTCCTTCTGTTAAATCCCCGAGCCTCTCGGAAGCTGGGGGCTGGAAGGTCCCTGCAAGGTCATTTGGCCCAATCCCCGCCTTGAGGCCTCAATGTCCTTTTTGACTCATCAACTTCACCAAATCAATGATTATCTTAAAAAAAAAAAAAAAAAAAAACTAACAGGGTGTTTCTGGGCGCTGACCTTTAAGCCTGTCGTCACTTTTAATAACTACTCTAGCGTTTCTTCCATCTAGAAACGTTCCAGGGAGTCGCTGCAGCGTGGGCTCTGCGCCCCACCCACACCTCCCACACAAGGGCCAAGCACGTGGGCCCCTGCAAAAAGGCACAGGTCCGGGCCAGACAAGGAGCCTCAACCATCCTCCGGCCCCAAAGGCCAAGGGGTCCCTTCCCCACAGGCAGGGAGCTGCACAATTTCCCATTTCCTATGGCTGGAGCCCAGAATTCCCAGAGGGACGGGGCAGAATAAGACTGGCACATCAGGCGCAGAACAGGCAACAAAGGGCCTCACAGGCTGTTCAGATGAGTATGGACTTCACCATGTGACACAGGGACAGCACTTAAGAGTCTGATTTATGATGTGCTGCACTTGCTGTGTGCTTTTCGCCCAGGGAGGGCTCACGCGTCCTTTCGATCTCAAAAAATATTCAGACATTCTCCTTTCCACTATCACCTCTCTGCCGCTCCCTCAACCTCAGCTTCTGGAACTCCTGAAAGCTACTCAGTCTCCAAACTGGCTTTTCATATGTATAAATATACATAATTCTTAGAGAAAGAAGAAAATCTTAGATGAGGAGATACTCTGGGCTGCCTTTTGGGTAAATTCCTTAAGTGCTAATTTCAAAGCTATTATTCCTCTCTTTATTTTCTTCATTTGATCCTGGCTATGAGTTGGATTGTGTCTCCCAAATAAGAGATGTTCAAGTCCTAACCCCTCAGGACCTCGGAATAGGACCTTATTTGGAAATAGTGTTGTTGCAGATGGAATTTGTTAGGATGAGGTCATGCTGAGTCCAATAGGACCAGAGGAGGGGACAAGACACGGAGGCAGAGGAGGCCACGGGAAGGAGGTGGCAGTTACACGCCACGGACCACTGGCCACCACTACAAGCTGGAAGAGGCACGGGAGGACCCTTCCCTGGAGCCATCGGAGAGAGCATGGCTCTGCTGACACCTGCATTTCAGGCTTCCAGCCTCCAGACTGGGGGATGAGAAATGCCTGTGGTTTACAGCCACCCAGTTCGTGGTCATTTGTTACGGCAGCCCCTAGGGAACAAATAAAATCATCTACTAAGGCTTTACGAGTATTATTTCCATGACAGTGTTTTTACATTTCCAGGATAGCTAATTGGTCCATTTTCATCTCTCTCTGTCCTTGTCATAACTGCTTTATCTTCTTAATGTTTTTTCCTCCATTTTCTCTTGGAGGATTTGAAACATCACTTATTTCCCAGGCATTTTCAGACTGGCCTTTTACGTTCATTTCAACTGAAGTGAATTCATCTCCCACTTCATGGTTTCGTGGTGGCCTTGCTTTGTGTTAGTTTTGGAATTTGGATGTACAGGCCCATCTTGACTGGGTGTGTTTTATTCTCACTCCCCCTGCTCCTCCTTCCTCCTCCAGTGCTTGCACTGCCCCAACCCCGCACCCTGCCCCCGTTCCGTAAGCCTTGAATCCAGAATTAGAACTAGGCCTCGTGCTTGCAGGCAGTGCCCACAGTGAGGTTGACAGCTTCCATCTCTGGCCAGCAGGCAGCTTGGTCCAGGCCTCCCTATGGGACTGAAAGTGCCTCCTTCAGCCTCTGGCTGCCTTACAGAAGCCCTGTCCCCAGCATTAGAAAGTAGCACCGTTTTTTCAGCCTCTTTGTATGGGCAAGGGGCGCCCACCCACCCAGGGTTCATACAGTGAACCTGGCTCCGCCCCCTGCTCTCCGTGGCCACCTCTGGTCCCTGACACCTCTGGTCCCTGCCAGCTCCCTCTGCCTGAGCTTGGAGCCCAGCAGACTCACAGCTTCAGCTCCACTGATGGCATTGCATTTCTGAACATTTCTGTGCTATTTCCTGCCCAGATCCTGAGTCATAAATCCCCAACTCACTTTCCATTCCTTCACTTTCACCTAATAAGAAATGCAGATGGCAATTAAGTACATGAAAAGGTGTTCAGCATTATTAGCCACCAGAGAAAGGCAAGTTAAAATCACAATGAGATAGCACTACACACCTATCAAAAGAACTAAAATAAAAAAATAGTGGTAACTCCAAACGCTGGCAAGAATTCAGAAAACCGGATCACTCATACATTGCTGGTGGGAATCTGGAAAACAGCTTGGCAGCTCCTTACAGACCTAAACCCTGTGACCCCACAATTGTACATTTGGGCATTTATCCCAATGTTACGTTCTTACCAAAACCTGCACATGAGTGTTCATAGCAGCTTAATTTATAATCCCCCAAACCTGGAGACAATTCAGATGTTCTTCAGTGGGTTAAACAAACTGTGGTACATCCCTACAATGGAATACTGCTCAGAAATAAAGAGGAATAAACTACGGGCGCAAGCCACCACTTGGATGGATCTCAAGGACACATGCTGCGTGAAAAAAGCCAGTCTCCAAAGCTCATAGACGGCACGATTCCATTTATATGACATTCTTGAAATGACAAAATTATAGGAACAAAGAACAGGTTAGTGGTTGCCAAGGGTTAGGGGAAGAGGAGGGAGGTGGGCATGATGATAAAAGGGTAACACAAGGGATCCTCGTGGTGCTGACACTGTTCTGTATCTCGAGTATGATGGTGGATGCACAAAAGTACACACATGCTCTAAGTGCATGGAACTGAACACACACACACAAACGAGTACAAATCAAACTGGGGAAATCTGAGTGAGATGGGTGGATTGTATCAACGACAATACCCCAGCTGAGATACGGTCCTACAGGCTGTAAGACGTTACCATGGGGGGAAACGGGTAAGAGATTGGGATTTCTACGAATTATTGCTTATAGCTGGATGTGAATCTATGCTTACCTCCAAACAGAAGGTTAATTTTTAAACATTAATGGTTAAATAAGAGTATTCTAAAAGGAAGCCACACAGCCCCCACCTGGCTCTCTCTCTGGAGGCTCATCCTTGGAACTGGCCACCGTGCTGTGGGGAAGCCCAGACTACACAAAAGGCCCCGCGCGGGTATTGTGGCCAATGGCCCCAGTTAGACCCTCAGGTAACACACACCACCATCCACCGTGAGACACGGAGTCACAGCGTCTTCAGACGATCTCAGCCCCAGCCACTGAGGCACCCTAGCCGTCACGTCTTCCGGCAGCTGTCCAGACACTGACAACAGAGGCATGCCATTCCGACCCATGGAAACGATGGAAGATGATCGATGAAGATTGTAGTTTCCAGCCACTAAGGTTCAGGGAGAGTTCCTTCATCCTACCTGGTGGCTGGAGCTACCTTCCTGAGCCCTGCTCTTCTTGCAGCATTTCACATTCTGCTCTCCCTGCTCAGCCAGACGGTCCCTCATCTCCAGCTCCCAGTGAGCGGGAGGCTGGGAGGACCATGCGGGCAGCCCACCAAGGCTTATGAGCTTCCTTCCCAATTAGGTTAAACCACACAGCTCTGATCCCCTTCCACGCTGCAAACGTAAGGTAAGTCTGTATGTGAACATCCCTGGCTGGGACTCCAGGAGGGGAGGAGAGGACCTTTTAACAGCATCTCAGCATGGCAGGTGGGCCTCCCCCTATCCCCACCCCCACCCCCACCCCCAAGTCTTGTGGTCTGCTCCAGGCCCCACCCTGCAAGAGACACAAGGAAGCCAGGCAGGGATATGGAAGACCCCATGCTGGGAAGAGCTGGAGCAGGCACTCCTAGAAAGGAGGAGTCTCGTGGGGCCCTGTTGTCCCCAGTCAGGGGGGGGCAGGCGGGTCTGTAGGCCCAGAGGGCAGAGCCGACCACCATATTGTAGGGCTGGGGTGGGGGCATCACAGGGTAGCAGAACCAGCTCAAAACCAGAAAGAGGGGGCGTTCTCTCAGGCAGTGAGGTATAGAGAAATTCAGGCACCCCTGGAAAGCCGGCCCAACTCAAGGGCTGTCTGCCAGGACGCTCTGATGGATCACATGCCCTAATGTCAAGAACTTAAAAGGCAACCTCTTTGTGGGTACCGCAGAGACTTTTCTGCCTCTCAAGGGACCCTGGAGGAGTCTTGTACAGGTTTCCTCTAAGGAAGATCCTGGGGATGCAAGTGAACCTGAGCTCCCCTTCATTAAAATGGGAAACGCTGGCTGCCTGCACACAAATGGGACTTTAAAAAAAGATCAATTTTTCTAACCTGCCAGCGATCACGGAGCATGAAGGAGCCATCTTCATCAAGCGGCAGCCTCTTGTCAGGTGCAGGGGGGTGTTTCAGGGGACTGCTGACTCGATTACGCCTGCTCTGCCTGGCCATGAATTCCTCCCTTGCTTTCCAGGCCAGCAGGCAGGTCAGCAGGTAGGAAACAAGGTGCTTGTCTCTGGATCCTGGAGGGAAGGAGAGGATTTGATCCTGCCCCTCACGGCTGCACCAACGTCAGGGTAGATGCTGCAGACACGACTTTAAGTCTCCACTCCCAACAAGCCTCAGCGACCCTTAGGCCTCAAACACCACTGGCTGGAGAATGACCAGGGTCTCTGCGGATGATGTCACCTTGTTCAGCCACACTTCGATGAATGTCCAGATTATTTCCCTTTCTGTTCTTTACATCTAACAGAAATGGAAGTGGGAAACACACTCCGAGTGGGAGAACCTCCGGTCTGAGGTCTTGGCATGCATCTGAGCTTGCTCTAAAGAACCATTCGTCAGGAACAGCTCTCCTGCTCCTACTTGCCCTGAGGACCCGAGGTCCTCACGACTGCATGAGGTAGTCACCAGGATGAGGCCCATTTCCTAGATGAGGAGACTGAGGGTCAGAGAGGTAAACCGCCAGGCACAGACTGGGTCTCTGACATTGACTCATCTGTGTAGGAGGGGACACTGAGGTCCAGAGAGGGCAAAAAAGAACTCCAAGCAGCTGTAGGATAAATTTATTTGGCAATTTGGAGTCATGTCAAGGCCACAAAGATCCAGCCTCTAAGCGTAGACAAGCTGCCACTCCCAGCCCTCACTGAGCCCACCAACCCACAAGGGCACCCAGGAAATTGACTGATCTGTAAACCAGCCTCACACTTAACCCTCTTTAAGTCTCACAGCAGGCGAATTCTTTAAGCTCTCAGAGAGATTCCCCCAGCCCAGGAGAGGGAGAAAGCCAGGTCCTGAGAACCTGAGTGACTGGCCCAAGGTCACATCACAGCGAGTGGCAGAATTGGGTCTGCAACCTGGGTCCCCCCAGGCTCTCAGCTGGGAGTCGTCCACCCTGCGCCCCTGGGGAAGTGAGCACACGAGGTACGGAGGATCAGAACCCAGGTCACAAGCAGAAGCAGGCAAAGAAGTGCCAAGCTCGGGCCAGCACTCGGCATGCCTATTTTCTCTAATTCTAACCATTTCTGCTCATTCCTCCATTAAGGACGCCGTCATTTAGTCCCGTGGTCAGCAAGCTTATGTGGACATTAAAAGTTCATTTACTCTCTGCTTCTCCTGCGGGCGATGACCGGCGTGTGGGCTTTCGTTCCCCGCCAAAAGTATAAGCTCTGAGTCCTTGTAAACATAAAATATTTAAACTGCAACTCCAGGGACCAAGGTGGCCACTTGCCTTCTCCCTGGAGGCTTGGTACAGCTCATCAGGAAGCCAGTAAATATAGTAAATATGTCGCCCCACAGAGATGCAGTGTGAGGAAATTGCCAAACAAGGCCAAGCTGTGGCTGGAAGGGGCTCACTGCAGAAGCAGAAGCGACTTCAACTTCCAGCGTTTCCTTAGGTTCATTCCAAGGTGTTGACCTGACGGAATATTCTGGAGCCACCGAAAGTCCAGCTATGGAGTTCCAATGGCCAGGGTGGCAGGGTGGTGATTTAGAGCCAGGATCTGACACGGTGCCACCTGGCTCTGAATTCCGGCTCCGATGCCAGTTGGCGGCACCCAATTACTCGCTGCATGACCTTGGACAAGTCCTTTCAAGCCTCTGAGCCCCCTGCTTCTCGGCCATAAAATGGAAGCAATCTGACACAGGGCATGTGAAAGCTTAACCTAGCACCTGGCTGAGAGAAAATGACCTTGGAGTGGGGGGTAGAGGTTATTATCCTGCTGGGGGGGGGGCGGGGAACAGAACCCCAAATTTTCTGCTACCAAGTAAGAAAGAGCATGTTTGGGACAAAAATGTATTAGAAGGGAATAAATACATCAAATGATACTAGCCATGCTTTGGGAAGGCTGATGGGTAATTTTTCAGCCCCGATTTTTTTTCTCTGTGTCAGTTTATCTTGCTTTTATAATAAAACACATTTAGGGGAAAATGGTGCATCCAAGGATTCATGGGCACTGGGGGGAAAACAGGGACAAGACAGATGAGCCTCATGTCACAGGTAGTTCGCCCAGCATGGGACAGAGGGTCAGGGCACGAGGATGAGAAAGAAGGAGGAGGAATACAACAGAGGTGGTCCTTGGAGAGAGATTTGAGGACAGACACGAGGGCTCCTCTCCTATGGCGAAAGTCAGCCCCTGCCGATGCTCCCCTTCAGCTCTCTTCTGGTCAGTCCCAGACTTTGGGAGGCCCCCACATGATCTGCTCAGGGGCAGTTAATGGGTAACTCTGGCTTCCTTTGTCCAAAGCCTCTAGGGGCCGCCTGGCTTCCCACTGCTGGCCTTAGGAACCTGCTGATTTGAGGGTAACAGCCAAACCCCACCCCCAATATCTCTCTGCCCTCAGCTGGCTGCTGCTTGTCCAGCTGAGTCAGCCCAGCTTCCCTCCAGCACTCATCAATGCCTCTCCCACCCCTGCCCCCGCCCAGAAGATCCCCTTCCCTCCAAAGTAACTGGAATTGGATGTAAAAGCAGCTCCTACAGGATTCATGGGGGGGTGGGGGGATTGGAGGGAATTCCACACACATCTTATCAATCACAAGTTGTTTATCAAGTTGTTTCAACTGTGACAAAACAAACAAACAAAACTATGCATAGAAAAAAGACTGGAAGGGAATTCTCCAAAATGTTAACAGTGCTTGCTTTATCCTATCCCAGGCTTTTGAAATCTGAAGTAATGGTCGTGCATCATTTTTGTAACCAAGGACAACAACTTTTCACATAGGCACTTCCATGAAAGCTCATGGTCGGGGTCATTAAGTTCCTGAGAGGAAGAAGCTGAGATGGAGACTCAAGGTCACCCAAGGTCATAGATCTTGCACCCAGCAGGGGAAGGACTGAAACCCAGGTGCATCTGACTCCTAGTTGATAGATGGCTATGAAGTAGGGAGAAAGTTCTAAAGAGCCTCTCCCTTCCTCTTTCTGGGACTGGAAAATGCTTTAAGGGGAGACAGATCTGCATGCAGAGCCCCAGCTTCAAAGGCCACCCCAACACACACACACTTCACAGGTGTAGCAGTTTGATATTGGTTATGAATTCCAAAAATAGATATTGGATTATGTTTGTAAACTGGTTTGTTCCTCTGGGCAAATTAGATTATATTGGATTCAGAGGTTTCACTTTTATTTGATTAAATAATGATTGAGGCTTTGATTGGGCCAAGTCAGTAGGATGTTGGTGGGTGGGGACTCACAGAGAAACTGCCCCGCAGAGAAAGGAGTTTGGAGTTTTGATCCTGGAGCCTGGGAAGTAAACTTACTGAGAAGCAGACACATGAGGAAGGAAAGAAGGCTCAAATGGACACAACAGAGACCCCGGGAAAAGAGACAAGCCGTTTGCCTGATAGTCTACAGCTGGCCTTGTGGAGCTAGCAGAGCAGCTGAGCCCAGAGAGAATCGAGCCCCAGGAAGAGAGGAACCCAGGAAGCCTGAACCCTTGCTGATGCTGGCAGCCATCTTGCCCCAACATGTGGCAACGGACTTTGGTGAAGGAAGTAACTTATGCTTTATGGCCTGGTAACTGTGGGCTTCTACCCTAAATAAATACCCTTTATAAAAGCCAACAGATTTCTGGTATTTTGCATTAGCACCCCTTTGGCAGACTAATACAACAGGTTGCACTGTTTTCATTTCATTTGCAATTCACAGCTCTGCCAAGGTCTTGCTGTGTGGCTTTGGGCAAGTCACTAGATTTCTCTGTGCTTCCAGGTTCCTCACCTCTAAGTTAGAGATAGCAATTTCTTGGGCAGATCAAATGAGCTCATGAGTGTGACAGAGCAGAATAAACTACAGAAGGCTGCACCAAGCACCAGGAAACAAAAGTATTAACAAGGTGGGGAAATCAAGTCAAGAACATCTTCCAGGTTTCCTGCCTTATTGTACGACTTCAAGAACCAGGAGCCACATTCAATTCACCTTTACAGGGGGGAGGGAGGGAGAGGGTGCACCTAGGAGTTCTTCCATTTAATTTTCACAGCAGACCGGTGAGGCAAGTCTTATTATTCCCGTTCTACAGCAGAGGAAACTGAAGCTCCTAAAAGTAGCAGAAATAAGCTTGCCTAAGACCACATGGCTAGCAAAGGAGGTGGCCAGCACTCAAACGCAGGTTCCTGGAACTCTCCAAGATGCCCACCAATTCCTCCCAGCTCTCTTGTGGGCCACCCTTGACCACAAGATCTGGGCAGGAGTCCAGGAGAGGGGAAATTGGGAAGGGGAATTTTAAGATTTCATGTACAAAGGGCTGTCCCATGTGGTCACACCGAAAGCAATATACCAGAAATGGATTGGCTTTTACAATGGGGTGTATTAGCTCACAAGCTTACAGTTCTGAGGCCATGAAAACACCCAAAGCATCATCAGGCAATGCTTTTTTCCTGAAGACTGGCTGCCGGAGATCCTGGACTCCTCTGTCACATGGCAAGGCACGTGGCAGCATCTGCCCTTCTCTTCTAGATTTTCTGCTTTCAGCTTCTTGCTTCTGTGGCTTTCTCTCTTTGTCTGAATTTTATTCTTTTATAAGTTCTCCAGTAAGAGGTTAAGATCCATGGCCTGGGTCATGCCTTAACGGAAGTTACCCAATCAAAAGGTCCTACTTACAATAGCTTTACACCCAAAGGAATGGATTCACTTTTTTTTTTTTTAAGATTTTTTTTTTATTTATTTCTCCCCACCCCCTCATTGTTTGCACTTGCTGTGTCTGTTCGTCTTCCTTGTTTCTTTAGGAGGCACGAGGAATTAAACCTGGGACCTCTGATGTAGGAGGAAGGCGCCTAATCACTTGAGCCACCTCCATTCCCTGCTTTGTTGTGTCTCTCATTATGTTTTTCTTCTTGTGTGTTTTGTTGCGTCATCTTGTTGTGTCAGCTTGCCGTGCCTGCCCGTCACGCCTGCTTCGCTGTCGTCTTCACGAGGCACCAGAAACCGAACCACGGACCTCCCATATGGTAGGTGGGAGCTCAATTGCTTGAGCCACATCCGCTTCTCTGGATTAACTTTAAGAACATGTTTTTCTGGGGTCCATACAGCTTCCAACCATCCCACATGCACACGACCAAAACATCCAGCATCCTGGACAGAAGCACCATATACTTTTTTATCCTCTTGATGGTGTAAGACAAGAGCTTTGTCCATACAGGAAGCAGTATTTCCATTTTCAGGCTTCCAATTAAACGGGGTGCCTTCTAACGACCACAGTAAAGTACACCCATTAATTGGGCCTCAAGGCCATGCACTTCTGTTGCTAAACTATTTCATTTGTAGTCACAGACTCTGTGGCCTTTTGGGTAGCTTTGTTACATTAAAATCCTGCTGGTTAATACAAAAGGGGAAAGAAGGTGGGGGAAATTACTATAAAGTACTTTAAAAGAAATGTTACATTATTTTCCAATTCACAGTGACACTCCAGCCAACTGGTAGCCAAGTGGTGCCAAGTAGGTGTCTTGCTTAAATGACCAGATGCTGTACCCATCCATCCATTCACTCATTCTTCCTATGCGCAAAAGTCTGTGCGGATACCTACTGGGAGAGACAGGAAGACAGCATGCTAACAGTAGCGGCCTTTTATGGAAGTGCTGGATTCTACTCTACTCACAACAAATGCATCACCTCTTTTATTCTCCACGATACCCAGAAGGTAGGTACTGTAACTATGTCCATTTTACAGATGCCCTTCTCTGCCCTGCCCTGTCTCCTGAGTCACTGACGTCTGCAGACTGCATTAGCCAGGCTCCCCTGGGCTCTTGGCTTCTAGCAGAATTCAGCCAACAGGAAGTATGAACAGAAGACTGGAAAAATAAAGGAGGGAATTCCCTGATCTCTTCCTGCTGGCCTGCTGGTGTGGCAGGAGCTGGGTCCCGTTATCAACTGGCACAGCCCCCATCGGGCAGCCCCCCATATAGCTGCAGTGCTCGCTGGGTTCCACTCACATCACGTGCATGTGCGCACACACACACACACACAGTGCCCCTCCAGGCCTAGGAGTGGTAACAGCTCCCCACTGGAGATAGTCCCTGGGTGATGCACCGTTTCTCATTGGTTTCCTTTATCTCACCCACAGCTGTGTAAACCATTCCTCCATCAAACCCACCTGTCTTAATTTCCCGGGTCTGCCACAAGCAAATACCGCAGGCCAGAATTTATTGTCGCACAGTTCTGGAGGCTAGAAGACCAAATCTAGGTGTCCACAGGGCCATGGTCCCCAAAGTCTGCAGGGTTCTGGCAGCGGCTGGCGGCAATCCACTGCATAAGTCTCTGCCTTCATCACATGGCAGCTCCTCTCTCTCACTCTCCGTCCGACTGTGTCCAAATTTCCTCTCCTTATAAGGACACCAGTTCTATTGGATCAGAGCCCACCCTAATCCAGTTTGGCCTCATCTTAACTAACCACATCTTCAAAGACCCTATTTCCAACTAGGGCCCCATTCATGGGCTGGGGTAAGGGCTTGAACATACCTTTTGGGGGGACTCAATTGAAGTCCTCACACTCCTTTGCACGTGCCTCTGTTTCCTGCCAGGACTCTTGTGCACACATGCACAGGACAAATTCCTAATACTGGGCACCCACAGATCCAACCCTGGGGATGCCCCCACTCCAGGCCCACCTTGGGAACAGGCTGCCCAGCAGAGTGCTTGGAACCGATCAGCCGCCGATAAATGTAAGGAATTCACCCAACTCTTTCAAACGTGCTCCCAAGCCCAGGAACAAACCAACCCCACCTTAGCAGCAGCAATAAAAGTGCACTTGCTGTGCTTATTAGGAAGATGCACAGACACACTTAGGCAGGTTTAAAACTAAATGAGGGATCCCGTGTGCTGGCAAATGACAAGTGAATAACAAAGGGATTCTGAGAGGGCCGACAAGGCAGACCCTACACAGACTCACGTGAGTCACATGAGCCCAAATCCAAGAATTCATCCTTCCTTCGTTCCATATTTACTGAGCACCTACTATGCACCAGGTATTGTGCAGGTGTCGGGGGGGGGGGTGCTCGGGTAGGTATCTGGGGCAGCTCTGGACACACTCCTGCCCCCGGGTTCGGCCGTCCTACCCTAGTCCCCTGCACTGGGTCCCAGGTCCGAGGGTGGAATTGGGCTCAGAATGCCCTCAGATCCCCTTTGACCAGTTCTAGCTCCACTTTCCCCACACCTGCCCGCCCCGCCCTTCTGTGAAAAGCCTTCCAGGGCGAGTATTGTCCAGTCTTCAAAAGTGAGGACAGAGGCATTTTCCATCTTCATAGGCCACAGCAATTAAGTCCTGACTGGTCAGGGAAGATTACAAGCCTCTCCGGCCTCTCCCCTCTGGTCTCAGGAAAAATGGGCGGGACGGCTGTGATAATGAAAACCTCAGCAGACAGCTCAAGCTCCACAGTCATTACCCAGATGCTGCAGAACCACTGAGTCAAAAAGAATTCGGAATTAAAATGAGCAGCTGGGCCCATCAAGTCCATTGGCATTCCGAGCAGGAAGAAACTAAGAACTTGAGACTGAGTCATGGTATAAAGAGGCGTGGCACCCTCGGGGCACCTAAGAATTTGCAAAACGCTTTCACGGATGGTCACATTTCTGACTCCCAAAACCTAACGAGGGCAGGCATCTTAAGTTCAGTTTACAGGTGAGGACGTAGAGGCTTGGACAGGTGAGGAAACTCACTGCCACTGCCCTAGGCAGGTGAGCCTCAGTTTTCTTATCTGTGAAATGGGATCATGATGCATGGCTTTTAGGAGCTTCGTGAGAATTGAGTGGGGTGAATGGGTGGTAAAAATCCCTCAGTGCTCAGGGGGCGGATGTGGCTCAAATGGTTTGGCATCCGTCTGTCATATGGAGGGACCTGGGTTCAATCCCCGGGACCTCCCAGTAAAATAAAATATATATATATAGAAGGCACATGGGCTGCCAGGCTTTGTGTGCCGGTGAGCCGCCAGGCCCCAGGAGCCATGCAGCAAGATGATGACGTTACAGGGGAGAGACAAGATGAGATGCTCTGAAAGCTCCAGAAGCCAGGAACCGAGGTGGCGCAGGCGGCAGAATACCTGTCTCCTACATCAGACGTCTCCAGGATCGAATCCTGGTGAAGACTGGAGGAGGAGGATGAGAAGAGATGGCAGGAAACAGACACGGAGAATTGCAAAGCCAATGGACACAAAACAGCAAATGGGGAAGGGGGGATTTAAAATGGATAAAGTAAATAAGTAAATCTTTTAAAAAAAAAAACCCTCAGTGCTGTGCCTCAGCACATCATAGGAGCTCAGCCGGGACAGCTCCCTGCTTCTTTACCAGCTCTTTTGTGCTACCCAATCTCCCACCTCCACCCAAATCACAAGTTTTATGAAGAAAATTTTTCTTGCTCTTACTAGCCACGGCAACCGGTGGGAGGAACGAGTCCAGCACGCCCTTCCCACTCCTGTCCTGAACGATAAAGAACAAAGCGTAAAGCCGACATGTTGTTTATATATATGCTGGATCCCCTAAAGTACTAGGGAACGTTCTGCCCCACAAGCCCACCCCTGGCTGGGATAGACCAGGCAAGTTCAGCTGCTCTGCCCACCACGGGGTCACCAGGCTAGATTATAAATGTCCCCGTGCCCCAATACTATACAACTCCAGTCTGCAACGGCCTAAACATGCCTGTTACTGTACATGAGATACTTCCTAGACACCTCATTCATTCATTCATTCATTCATTCATTCAGCAACCCACAATTATTAAGGACTTTCTATATGGCAAGCCTTATTCTAAGGCAATGGGAATACAGTAGCAAACAAGACAGGAAAAGAAAAGAAAAAGCTGCCTTTGTGGAGTTGACAGGCTCATGGAGGAAACCAACAATGAACAAGTCAAAGCATAAACAAGGCAATGTCAGAGAGTGATCAGGGAAGGAAACAGAATGGTAATTGATAGGGGGCCATTGTAGACAGTAGGTATTCATTTTCTTCTGGTAAAAGATGAGGATATTAGCATTCCATCCCATTTTTATTCTGACCCCATATTTTTGTGTTATATTATTATTCTGACATTCATCTGGGTTTAAACATTCACATTCTCTCCACAACTGCCATTTCCATTCATTCTATAATCAAGCGGACTAAATGTCCACCACCCATCCTTTATCGAAGCTTCTCCTTTCCTGGATTCTTTAATTGATTCATCTCCAAACGAAACGTGTTTCATGTTTAAACAGTCTTTCCAAGAAGCGATCGTGGATGCTGTATTCCATGAGCTCAGCGCCATCTTCCAGAATGTCTGTTGCATTTACACATAAATCATATCAAGGCTGTGTATATTGCTCTCAGGAAACCCATTCTCCTGAATCTTGTAAACTGGCAGAGTCTGAGGCCAGCCTGATATTTCTGCCTCTGTAGGTCGTGTGTTCTTTATGCCCAGATACCAGGAGAATTCTTCCTTTAGTCCTGGGCATATCTCAGCCTTGACGATTTTGACCAAATGGTTCTAGAACACTGTATTCGCTGGACCTGCTGCTTGAGTTTTTTCTTCAATCTCCTGTATTATACCACTGAACACATCTTCTGTTTGACTGTTATCTTCCCTCTTTTAGGAACCCCCTAACCTGGATTATCTGTAGTGCCTTCTATTCCAATGGGCTCCCCTCACTTGCATTTATCTTTTGATTTTTTTCAGTTTCAGGTGACTCTGGTCATCTTAAGTCATTCCTTTTTTTTTTTTTTTTACAGTGTAAAAAGTAATTTTATTATGTGTAGCAAATTAAGTTAATAAATTTTTTATTTACAGAATTAAATATGTGATCATTCCACTGCTTAATTATCAAAGTCAAACTTAGTTTTCTGAAGCTTGAAACAATGAAACAAGATTTATCTTCTATAGTCCTCTTAAAAAGAATCCACAGCTGTTTCCAGTCACCAGAATATAAAGGTTATATATCCAGGAATGGGTTCTGGAGCCAGTTTCCTTCTGTGAGATTTGTTTTTTAGATGGGCTTCTTTTCATCTCCACTTGTATGGACAAACTGATGTTATGCTTCAGAAACTCTCCACCTATTCATTTAAAATAAATTGGTGGACTTCCATGGTTCAAAATTTCGGACAACCTAGAAAAACCAAAGAATTTGTTCTTGCTTATGATTACATCAATCTCAACAGTATTGGAAAATCTATGGAAATACTGTATCAATAGTAATACCAGGTTTAACATGCACAAAGCCAAGAAAACCAACGATGCCAGATACTGAATTTCTATAGCACTGTCTTTTGAACACCCCAGTTAAGTCATTCCTTTTTTGACATGTATCAGCAGTATCTATTCTATCCCTCACTGTTCCTCATTTATTTATTAACTCCTTAATAATTCTACTTTGATCTACATTTTTTTCCCCTGAGGTCTTTAATCTCCCTTTTCATCTCATCCCGTTTTCTTCTTTTTTAGTCTTCTGACTTTTGAGCTCTTGAATTAGAGTTATTAAGTTGCTTTAGAGCATGAAGCAATTATGAGGAAATTTCACTAGTTTTTTTTTTCCAAAGGAAAGAAATAGAATACTCCTTGAGTTACTTTTTTTGTTGAGTTTTTTTTTTAATGAGATTCTTTATTTTCTAACTTTGTATTACAAAAAAATTTCAAAAATACAGGGAAACTGTAAAACAGTTCTCAGTGGAGCCACATGAAATTGCCAATATGCAACTAAAAACAGCAATTTCTTATGTTTCAATCAAATACTATGAACGCTCAGTTAAATACATACTTACATGTGTCTATTTTTGCTCAGAAAGTAAGTTACCAGAATCGTGACACACATCCTTATAGGTTTCAGCATGCATTTATCACCCAAGAAGAATCCTGCTCTAAATAACCACAATTCTAAGTAGGGTTCTTTATTCATTTGCTCCTTCCTTCCCTCTATCTTTCTCTCTTCATTTCTTGCTTTATTTTCCCCTCCAACGTGGTTGCATAATAACCAGGATATCTTATTTCACCTCGCACGTGCCTAGGCGGCTCTGTCCTGACACTCTGTTTGCTCTGATGTGGGGGGCATGAGCTCTTGGCTCTCCCTCCACTGTGTCTGGGAGCAGCCCCAGCATAAGGGTAGAGCATCGGGGGCCCTTTCCCCTCTTCCAGAGCCTAAAGGGATGGCAGCAGGAGGAAAGGAGCTCAGGGAAGGATGTATACATCCTTATTGGAACATCTGAGCTTTGCTCTGTGGGCAACAAGGGGTGGGAAACAAATTCCCCAAGTCACGCCCCTGCCCAGCCTTACCCTGCTCCCATCCTTCCATGGAGAGGACAGAAATAGGCAGGGGGATGGAGGCAGGGCATTCCAGACCATTCTGCCCTTTACTTGAGTCATTCCTTCTAAGAACTTACAAGAGTTCTTTCCCTCTCGCCTTTTTGTTTGCCTGCCTAATCTCTTTCTAGCTTTCAAAGCTCAGTTGAGATGTTGCCTCCACCAGGAAACCATCCATGTTCCCCCAGACTGGCTTAGGGATTCTCCTCTGTGGCATTTTGAGGTACATACCCCACAACAAAACATGTTCTTAATCTTAATCGCACTCCTTTGGGTGTGAACCCATTGTAAATAGAACCTTTGGAAGATGTTATTTTTAGCTAAGGTGTGGCCAAATGGATGGGGCAGATCTTAATCCTATAGAGACCTTAAATAGAGAAGAAACCACGGGCAAGAGCAGGAAGCCAAGGGTGACCAGGAAGAGAAAGGAAAGGATGTCGCCATGTGACAGGAAAGCCAAGGAATGCCAGGATTACCAGGCAGCTGGAACTCTCCCGACCCCAGGAAGAAGCCTCTGAAACTATGAGACAATAAAGGCCGGTTGTTTAAGCCAACCCATTGTGTGGTATTTGTCACAGTGGCCAGGAAACAAAGACATTTTCTATATGCCAGTCAGCAGACCCAAGACTTTTCCCCATCACCACCCTTATCACCCAGAAATGTAATTGTTGAGTTATTTATCTATTTTCTCCTGTTGGCCTATGGATAGCTTGAAGGCAAGGTTTGGGTCTATCACGTGCCTAGGCACTCTACCTGGAACATAATTTGAAATAGGCTTTGCACTAAATGAAAAAGCAGGTGGTATAAAAAAGATACCTTAGTGAAAGTGAAAAGATATTTGCAAGATAAACACAGATGAAGATTATACAAAGAGAGGTATTCACAAGACATAAATCTCACCAAGGTCTCAAATCCATAATATATATTTTTAAAACCTCCTATTGTACAATGAAAAAAGACAGACAACCCAGTAGAGAAATGGGCAAAGGACTTGAACAGACATTTCACCAAAGAGGAAATTGTAATGGCTGGGGAACCTCTGACAAGATGCTCAACATCATTAGTCATTAGAAGGGCAAATTAAAACCACAACGAGGAAGCAGTTGTGGCTCAATTGGTTGGGCTCCCGTTTACCATATGGGAGGCCCCGGGTTCAATTCCCGGGGCCTCCTGGTGAAGGCAAGCCAGTCTGCACGGTGCGGTGAGCCGACGCAACAAGATGACTCACCAAAGGGAGACAAGCGGACCCAGAAAAACGCCAAAAGCAAATGGACACAGCAAGTACAAGCAGCAAGGGGGGAATAAATAAATAAATAAATAAATAAATAAATAAATAAATAAATAAATAAATAAATAAATAAATAAATAAAATAAAAAATCTTAAAAAAAAAAAAAAAAAAACACACAACGAGATCCCAATCCATACCCAACCGAATGGAAAAAATTTAAAAAGACCCACAATACCAAATGTTGTCCAAATTGTGGCGTAACGAATTCTCATTCTTTGTAGATGGGAATGCAAAAGGCCATTTGGGAAACAGTTTCGACAAAAACTGAATATTTTCGTCTCCGTTGGCCCAGCAATTCCGCTCCTGGGTGCATGCTCAACAGGTAAACAAATGTGCGTTCACCAAAAGACGTGGAATATTAAACAGCAGTGAAAATGAACCAACCACAAGAACATGCAAAAATACATCTACCTCACATAATATTGAATGAATGAAGCCAGACATAAAACAGTGTATACTATGTGATCCCATTTACATAAAGTGCAAAAAAACCCACACAAAACTCATCTATGCTATCGGAAGTCACAGCAGTTCCTAGGGGGTGGGGAGGGGCACACTAATGACCAGGAAGGGCACAAGGGAGCCTTCCGGGACTTGTCTTCTGAGTCCCATTACCTCCAGCTTCCAGCTGCTCCCTCTGGCTTTCTCTGTCTCGGTGACTTTCCCTATGAGCCCTTCAGTAACAGGATTAAGACCCATCCTGATTCCACTGGGTCATACCTTAACTGAAGTCGCTTCATCAAAAAGTCTAGTTACAAGAGTTCACACCCACAGGAATGGAGTTAGTTGAAGAACTGGTTCTCCTGGGGTACAGAGTTCCAAGCCATCACACCTGCTGTGACAGTGTGAAATTCTTTTATGAATCCCAAAAAGAGAAAGATTATGTTTTTGAACTAATCCTTTCCTGTGGGTGTGAGACCCTTTTCACTGGAGCATGTCAATAAGGCGTGACTCAGGTTGAGTCTCCACCATCTTACTTGAGTTGGTAGAAACAGAGACAGAAAGGAAGCTGCCATATGTGATCCGGTCAGGTTCTCCCACAGCTGAGCTCAAGAACAGAAGCCCCGAGAGGCGCAAGGAGCCGAGGCCCAGGGAAAGACTTCTCATCAGCCACAGATGAGTTCAAGGAGAAAAGTAGAGAGGCCGGCTGACCCGCCGTCTTGCCTGATCACCACATGGCAGGATGCTAGGATCAACAGTAGCTGACGTTGGTGAGAAAGCATCTCTGATGGTACCTTGGTTTGGACCTTTCACAGCCTCGGAACTGTAAATAAATAAATCTCCCATTATAAAAGCCAACCCACCTCTGGTACTTTACATCGGCAGCCCTGTGGCAAACTAAGACACCTGCCCGTAGAGTACCCAGGGCACACATCTGAAATCAGGCAGGGAAGCTAGAGCAGGCCTGGTCAAACCCAGCTAGGAGGCTGGTTCAATATCCGTTGGATGGGTGGAAACTCATACCCAGACCCACCAACCTATGGACACAATGTGAACTGCCCATAAATAGCATCTTCCGGGGTTGGAGTGAGCCACCCCCGAGCATCAACCACACTCCACCAGCCTGGTGTCTTCAGACCCAACAGCTATCTCTTTGGCCGAGCCCAGATGAAGTAGCCAGCTTGTGCTCAAGGTCATCAAATACCGGACACTGGACACACACTCAGTGGTTGAGATGCCCAGGAGGCACAAAGAGACCAAGACTCCAACCTTAACTCCGGCTTCCCCTGGGCAAGGATGATTTGGAGGTTGTCCTGAGTACCACTGTGGCAAAGGATGTAGGCCATTTTGAATCAGCACACACCACTCAGAACTGTGTGGGAGAGAGCGTGGTCTACGATGTGAACTGTGGTCTATGGTTGGTGGCAAGGCCCCAGGATGTGTAAGTCCATTGAGGGTGGTGGGCCACACTTGTGGGAGATGTTTGTGTGGGATGTGGTGGGAGGTGTGGGAGGTGGGCAACATGGGAATCCCAGTGGGTTCCGTGTAATATTTTAGGTAATCTAAGTACCTCTTAAAATATATTTTTATATATATAAATAACATTTTTGTAAGCAAATGCACATATACGCATATATATTTATATATCATTTTACAAATATTGGTATGTATTGTGAAAATTTTGATTTTTACCCACAATAAAAAATAAATTAATTTAAAAAAAAAGAGAGAAATGGAAGGCAAATGGTGGGCACTCCTTAAATTACTCTCTCCCTCCCCCTCCCCCCACCCCCATCTCTCAGCAGTATAGCTAAATTAGCATACATTAAATTAGCATACATTAAATGTGTCTGTACTACAATTTCCTGTGGGGTGCTCCTTTCCCTGGGTCCAATTAAATGGCCAGCTTGCAAGAGGAGCCTGGCACATACACGGAGGCAAATCATTTCCCAAGGCCTCTGTAGATGTACCAGTCTCTTCTTGCAAGCTGGGCCTGCGGCTTCCTTCTAGACCAGTTCAGCCTCCGAGTTTCCAGCTAGGCATTAGCCCCAAGCAGCCCAGGCCCCACCTCCTGCCCTTCCCTGCTCTCCCAGAAGCCTGAAACTGAGCTCTGCCTTGCAGCTCACGCCTGTGTCTGTGCCCTCTCAGGGAACCACATTGGAAGGGTCTTCCAAGTGCCCCAGGCTTTGGCTTTCTAATATCAGCAGCCTGGTGGCCCAGTGCTTCCCAACTCCAAGTCCACCCCTCCAAATGACCCAAGAATAATCCGCCCACTTCCCTGCCCCCACCCCACCCCCAGGGTAGGGGAAGCTCTAGACAAGGCTGTATTTGCTCCATCCAGAATACTCGTTCTCACTTTCAGAGAGCATGAGCCCCGGGGGACTGAAATGAAATTACAAAGGCTCCTGCCCTCCTGCGGTCTCCTGGCATTGAAACAGAGCAGGGACAACAGGACCTGGACTTCACTTACTATCCTGCAGCAGGAGGCTCGGCGAGCCACGGCCCAGCCAATAGCCATTTGCTTGCCGTGTGTCCTCGAGCATGTGGTTTCAGCCCCTGAGCCTCAGACCCCCTGTTCTCTCGCCCAGGTAGGAGGCAGCACAGCCTGGAGTTAGGAAGATAGGCTTTAGAGGCCGGCACACCTGCTTGGGAATCCCAGCTCCGTCAAATGCCAGTTATGGGACTTGGGCTGAGTGGTTTGACCTCTCCAGACCTCAGGGTCCCCTTCTGTAAAATGGGGGTTATGGTAACAACCCACCATGTAGGATCAAACGAGACAGCATGTGGTTCAAGAGCCGGGAGCATAGTAGGTCCTCAAAGAGGGAAGCTCCCCTTTATTTTTGGCTGGCTTCACGGACCCTCCAGCTCTGGCCTCTCACCTGGTTGCATACATGCGCTCAATGTGGGAAGGTTGTTTTACGAAGCTGATGAGTGGACTCTACCTCCCTGGGCTGCCCAAAAGGAGGACCCCAAATTCTATACCCCTCCCCACAGCGTCTGCGGCCGAGCCACCAGGCCACATGCTCATTCCCTAGGAACATCATGTTCAGCCTTAGGGAGGAGGAGACTAACCCCAAGAGTCCCAGCACCAAATCTAGATTATTCTCGTTTACACAGATAGAGTCAGGTCCCCGGAAACTGCAGGTAGATATGTGTCATGGCCTCCAGATCCCATTAAATGCCCGGGACACCATCTGCTCTGATTTTTCCTAACAAGGAGAGTGTGCAGGAGGAAGGTCTCTGAGGCAGATCCTCAGGAAACATGCTGGTTTGTTCTCTCTGTTTTCCACTGTGATGTGAACACTCCTAGAAAGAGAAGGGGAAGGTGGCAGGTCCCAAGGCCTTTTAGACAAATGCCTTCCATGTGGACAGCATGGCCTGCTTTGGACTGAAGGGACAATTGCCTGGAAGTTCTGGCGGGAGCGGAGGAGGCCTGAATCTATAAGCGTGCTCCTGGTAACATTTACTCTACAAACATTATTACTCTGTTCCCAGGGCCCTTGGGTTTGGTGTGCAGCTGAACGCTGAAGACAGAGAAAGAGACAACAGAGTCCCCTAGAAATGTAGGGGCTTGTATGTTCTGCTCCCTAGTGTCTCCTCAATGTCTAGCACAGTGCCTGGCACACATATGGTATAAGATAAAGGTCTGTTGAATGACTGAGTGATCTCCACCCTCAAGGAGCTCACAGTCCATGGCAACACAGAAGTGCAGGAGAACAAGGGGCTTCTGCATGCTGCACAAAGCACAGCCCAGAGAAGTGAGAATCCAGCCCCTGCTTTCCCAGTTGTGGTGGTGTGGGCCTCACTACCCCCTCGACAGCACTGACCAAGAAACGTTTTCCTAGCAGTGGGTTCTTCATTCTTTTGTGCTTGAACCCAGTATTTTCAATTAAACGTGTTCCATGAAATTTACTGAATTAGGAAGGGAAGGAGACATCGCTCCCAGAGGGTCCCAACTTGCTCTCAGGACCACCATAGACCCCACCTGCCCCCTGCCTTACAAAGACCCTAATTCAGGTCCTCTGCCACACGTGTGCTGTGCAACCTTGGGGCAGGTTACTTAAGCTCTCTAAGCCTCAGTTTTCTTATCTGTGTATTGGGGATAATTGCACCTTCTTGCCAAAATTGTGAAGATTAAATGACGTAAGTCAAACGGCTGGAACAGAGCCCCGCATGCCAGAAGCTCCGATACACAATACTCCTCAAAAGGATAATGATACTAATGATATACTAATATTGTTCCACGGGCACCTGATGAATTTTAATGAATGCGAGTGAATCACACAGCTAAGGAGAGACCCAAGGGGCAGCAGCTCAGGTAGACCAGTTTCCAGGCTGAAAAGACAAGCAAGCCAAGGGAGACTAGCTGATGCCTGCATATTCCAGAGGGATCCTGGCAGCTGCCATGTGGGACATAGAGGCAATAACCAAGTACTAGCCCCTGGCAGCCCAGGCCCCTCTCTAGTGCATGCCCTTATCCAACAGTATCTGTGGCAGCTTGAAATTATTTTATGAATCCCAAAAAAAAAAATATTATGTTTGTAAAATAAGGTATTCCTCTGGGTGTGGCAACCTTTGATTGCATTAAATTCAGCTGAGGGGTCTTTGATTAGATTACTTGATACGATCATTTAGGGCTTCTGATTGGACTGCATCAGTGAGGCGCAACACAAGTTGAGTCTCTGTCCTCTGGCTGGGTCTAATATAAACGGAAACACAGAGAAAGACTCACTCAGACACAAGAAGAGAGAGCTCTGTCATTTTTGATCCTGCCATGTGACAGAAAGGAGAGGCTCAAACAGCTAAGGCCCTGGGGAGAGATGAACCATTTGACTTATAGCTTACAGCTGAGCTTGGGAAGAGAGCAGGACAGCCGAGACTGATATGGGAGGCCCAGAAAGAAACAAGCCAGGTGAGAGAGGACTACAGGCTCGCTTAAGCACAAAGCTCCAAGAGGATGGGCCCACAGGAGCAACTCAAGGGGAAAGGGTGAGCCCGGAGGGGAAGGCTGAAACCTGGGCAGAGATCGGCAGCCATCTTGCTTCACCATGTGGCAACACGCCAGGATCAACAGTAGCTGAGTTTGGTGAGAAAGCATCTCTGATGGTACCCTGGTTTGGACTTTTCATGGCCTTGGAACTATAAGCTTTTACCCCAAATAAATCCCCTTTATAAAAGCCAACCAATTTCTGGTACTTTGCATCGACAGCCTTTTAGCTAACTAAACAGTACCTCTCAGCCATCACCCTCCTGTGACCCCACCCCCCCAGCCCCTGGCAACCAATAAGCTGCATTCTGTCTCTACAGATTTCCCTATTCTAGACATTTCATGTAAACAGAACCATACAATATTTGGTCCTTTGTGACTGGCTTCTTTTACTTAGCATCATGTTTTAGAGGTTCATCCAAGTAGCATGGAGCAGAACTTGATTCCACTGTCTGGATAGATCACATTTTGTCTAACCATTCATCTGTTAATGGACAGTTGGGTTGTTTCCCCCTTTTGGCTAGAGGGAATGATTCTGCTATGAATATGCATGTACATGTATCTGTGTGCGTCCCTGTGATGATTTGGAGCTGCATGTACTCCAGAAAAACATGTTCTTAAACTTAATCTATTCCTGTGGGTGTGACTCCCATTGTAAGGAGGGTATTCTGATGAGGTCACTTCAGTTAAGGTGTGGCCCAGCCCAATCAGGATGGGTCTTAACCCTATTACTAGAGTCCTTTTATAAGCAGAATGAAATATAGACAGAGAGAAAGCCATAGAGGGCTGAAATTCAACGGAATCTGGAAGAGAACAGAGAGGCCAGGACAGGCCACCATGTGCCTTTCCATGTGACACAGGAGCCAAGGACCAAGGATCACTGGCAGCCTGGCCCAGAACTCCAGTCTTTGGGAAGAAAGCATTTGGACTTCTCCTAGCCCCAAAACCATGAGCCAATGAATTCTCACTGTTTAAGCAAACGCAGTGCATGGTATTTGCTTTGACATCCAGGAAACCAAAACAGTCCCCGCTTTGAATACTTTGGGGAACATACTTAGGAGTGGAATTGCTGAGTCAAATAATAATTCTATGTCTAATTGTTTGAGGAACTGCCGGGCTGTTTTCCACAGTGGCTGGACACTTACATTCCCACCAGCAGCGTATGAGGCTTCCGATTACACCACATCCTCATCAACACTTGCTATTATCAGACTTTTTCATTCTTGCCATCCTAGTGTTGCGAGAAGTGGTATCTAACTGTGGTGTTCATTTGCATGTCCCTGATGACTAATGATGCTGAGCATCTTTTCATGGGCTTCTTAGCCACATGTATGATCTTCTTAGGAGAAATGCCTTTTCAGACCGTGTGCCCATTTTTAAACTGGGCTACATGTCTTTTTATTATCGAGTTTAACAGTTCTTCATCTATTCTAGAGCCAAGCTTCTTATCAGATACATGATTTGCATATATTTTCTCCCATTCTTTGGGTTGTCTTGTCCCTTTCTTGATGGTGTCCTTTGAAGCATAATGGTTTCTAATTCTGATGAAGTCCAATTTATCTATTTTGTTGCTTGTACTATCATATCTAAGAATCCTTTGCCGGACCCAAGATCATAATGATTTACCCCTATGTTTTCTTCTAAGAGCTTTATAGATTTAGTTCTTACATTTAGGTCCTCGACCCATTTTGAGTTAATTTTTTTATATGGTGGGAGGTATGGGTCCAATTTCTCTCATATGCATGTGGCCATCTAGTTGTCCCAGCATCATTTGTCGAAGACAATATTCTTTATCCACTGAATTGTCTGGACCAACTTTTGTCGAAAACAGCTGGCCTTAGATATATGGGTTTATTTCTCGACTTTTGATTGCATTCCGTTGATCTATATGCCTGCCCTCCTAGTACCACAGTCTTGATTACCAATGCTTTGCAGTTAAGTTTCGAAATTGGAAAGTGTAAATCCTCCAAGGTTGTTCTTTTCTTAGGGTTGTTTTGGCTTTTTTCGGTTCCTGGCAATTCCACATGCATTTTAGAATCAGCTTGTCACCCTCATTTTGATTAATGTGAACCTGAAGGCAAGACTTTCTCCAGGGCTCCTTTGAGCTTTATGTCCTTCACTTCAGGCCCAGCTTTCAGCCATAAAAGATGATATTAACCCTGATCTAATCCAATCAATTGGCACATTTAGGCAATGTATTAGTCAGCCAAAGGGGTGCTAATGTGAAATGCCAAAAATGGGTTGGTCTTTATAAAGGGTATTTATTTGGGGTAGAAGTCCACAGAAACCAGGCCATAAAGCATTAAGTTTCTTCTCTCACCACAGTCCATTGCCATGTGTTAGAGCAAGACAGCTGTTGGCGTTTGCCTGGGTTCAGGCTTCTGGGGTTCCTCTCTTCCCGGGGCTGCATTTCTCTCCGGGCTTAGCTCCTGTTTCCTCCACAAGGTCAGCAGTAGATGATCAGGCGAACGGCTTGCTTCTCTTCTCCTGGGGCCTTCTTTCCAACATCAAAACTGCTTCTCAAAAGACTGCTTCAACTGTCCTTTGCCTTGTCTTTTATATTCAATTCCCCACCCACCAAGGGGTAGGGCTCAATGCCCTAATCCTAACCTAATCATGCCCAGATTAACAGATCAGTTTACAAGCATGATCCAATTATATTTTTGGAATTCATAATTACATCAAACTGCCACATTCCACCCTCTGAATTCCAAAAAATACATTACAATATTTAAAAAAAACTTAAATCAGTAACAATCCAAGTACAAAATCATATCAAAATCATTTTAAAGAAATACAGTTTGTCTTCAGGCAAAGTCCCATCTGCTATAGACCTCTGAATCTTACAAAACCATTTAACTGCTTCCAATACACAAATGGAAAGACAAAAGATAAACATTTTCAATATCATAAGGAGAAATTGGGATGTTAAACATGAGTCATGGATCCTCTACAGTTCAGTAAACCTGCAGGGCATCCTCCATTCGATTTCAAAGTCTGAGAGTCATTCTTAAGATGATGGTTTCTTTTCCTTGGGGCCACATGGGAACCCACCCTTTCCACAGGCTTGCCCAACGGCCATTTTCTTGGTTCCACCCTCATCAAGCATCTGGGTGTCGACCAAGCTCCAGACCTCACCCTCCAAGAGTATTGGGGTGATTGCCACACCTTACCCAATCTTTGGGTTAGAGTCTTAGCCCCCTTAGCACACTGAGGTGAAGACAACATTCCCCCTAACCTTTGGCATACAGGCTCAACCCCCTCAGAGCAACGAGTTGACCACCTGGCCTTCCCTAACCTTTGGCATACAGGCTCAACCCTCTCAGAGCAATGGGTTGACCACCTGGCCTTCTCTAATCTATGGGGGACAGGTACACCCCTCTCAGACCAATGGGGTGTTGACCTTAACTGCCCTAATCTTTGAGGAATGTGCTCCAACCTCTCTGCACCCTGGAGCGGCAAAACTCTTCCTGAACATCGGGTGGGGACATCCACCCTCTTAAACTTCTGGGGAAAACTCACCCTCTCTGTATATATGGGTGGGGCTCCTCTCTTGGCCCAAGGAGATGTCTTAATCCCAGATCTCTGCTTCCATGGTTTTCTTCTTAAAGCTTTTTCTCCTTCAGTCTGTCCTTTCCATGTCCTCTTTTGTCCTAGCTGACAGTGGTTTTGTTCATACAGCTCTCTCAAAAACGTTGTTGGTTTAGCATGCAGGAATCAGGGGTCCAAGCCATCAGACAGTAAGACTTTCCACAAGTCTTTCTGAGATAACTGCATCTTCAATTCTGAGTTATGAGTTCCAAGTTTAGTAAAATCTTCAAATAGGGCATTTTCACCCGGGAATTTGATTTCCAAAAACTTGGAAGTTCCAGAATTAGTTTCTGTTTTCTTTTTGCCCAAAAGTTCAGTCCTTAGTGTATTTCTCTCGTCTAGTATTTTGCTATAAGCTGCAAGGAGAAGCCAAGCCACATTCTCCGAGTTTACCTTGGAAAGTTCTTTAGCTAAATGCTCTGGTTCGCCATTTTTAAATTCTGTCTTCCATATAACACCAGGAGTTAATCTTGTTAAGTTGTCTGCAACTTTAAAACATGGATCGCCTTTCCTCCAGTTTCCAATAAAAGTTTCATCATTTACTTCTAAGGCATCATAGAAAGTCTCTTTAGCGTCCATATTGCTATCAATAGTCTCTTCAAAGTGATCTTGGCCTTTTCTATAAAGCATTTCACAATTCCTCCAAAAAATACCCCTTACCCATTTACAAAACCGTTCCAACATTTTGGTATATGCAAAAGCACTTCCCCGCTCCTCGGTACCAAATTCTGTATTAGTCAGCCAAAGGGGTGCTAATGTGAAATACCAAAAATGGGTTGGTCTTTATAAAGGGTATTTATTTGGGGTAGAAGTCCACAGAAACCAGGCCATAAAGCGTTAAGTTTCTTCTCTCACCACAGTCCATTGCCATGTGTTAGAGCAAGACAGCTGTTGGCGTTTGCCTGGGTTCAGGCTTCTGGGGTTCCTCTCTTCCCGGGGCTGCATTTCTCTCCGGGCTTAGCTCCTGTTTCCTCCACAAGGTCAGCAGTAGATGATCAGGCGAACGGCTTGCTTCTCTTCTCCTGGGCCTTCTTTCCAACATCAAAACTGCTTCTCAAAAGACTGCTTCAACTGTCCTTTGCCTTGTCTTTTATATTCAATTCCCCACCCACCAAGGGGTAGGGCTCAATGCCCTAATCCTAACCTAATCATGCCCAGATTAACAGATCAGTTTACAAGCATGATCCAATTATATTTTTGGAATTCATAATTACATCAAACTGCCACAGGCATCATTACCAGCTGGTAAGGTAAAGTCACTGCAGCTCTGCAAACTGTCGCTGAGTCCCCGCATGAGCAGGTCCCCAGGTACGGAGCTGGGAACATAAAGATGAAAGAGATGCTGCAAGTGTCCAGATGGAAAGTAAATGAACCCCTGGACCCATCTTGGGCATGGCCCACCATCTGCCTGTCACCCAAACCATGGGTCAGGCACCGCCGCAGACTCCCCAACTCCCACCCTTCCCGGCCAGTCACCACCGAGCCTCGTCAAGTCTACCTTCTAGAAACTCCTCTATCTCACAGCCCAGAATTCCATCACCTCTCTGTCGAACCTCCTGCCACTCCCACTATGTCCACACTTTCCCTCCCAACAGCCTGTGGGTGATATCGAGCCCCCCGACCCGCCCTCCACCCCGGTCTTTGCCATGTTGGTCTCTTTGCTGGAATGCCCTTCTGTCCTGCCCCCCAAAGACTCCTAAACCCTGATCTGACAACCCCCCTTCTCATCCTTCTAGTCTCACTTTAGGGCTTTTTAAAAAGCCTTTGAGAACCATCATCCTGCCCAGGCCCCAGGTAAGACCATTTGAAGCTCTACATAACCCCTACTGGAGCACTGATAACACTGTACACTGCACCCCACTTCCCCCTTTGCTGCTCACAGCACACTTGTCCAGGATCTGTTCAAGGGCAAGGACAGCCATTCTTCACCCCAGCCCAGGCCAGCACAGGGAGGCACACAGTAGGCCCGCGGTGAGCTTGGGCTGGGACCCCCCCTGCTGAGTCTGGGGAACTTCCCTCTCTGTGGGTCCTCCCTTTTCTAAAGAACAATCCAGAAACACGCGTTGACATCCCCCACTGCAGCTGGGATGGTGGCAGGGGACCCATCTCTGCCAACCGGACATGCCCGTGCAGGAAAGCTTCTTGGAAGCCTGTGACGGGAGGAAGCCAGCACCTCGGGGAACCCATCCCGGCAAAGGGCAGACCGAGGACACACAAATGTTGACTTTTAGGGGCCGCAGTGGGAGGTGTGCTAGCGTCTGGTGGATCAGGGTCTCCAGGTAGAGGACTCCAGGTCTCTCTTCTGGGGTTGGTTCTGACTGTGTAGCTTGCAAGCCTCCCAGATGGTTTGCAGCATCTGATATCCTTTAATTACTTAATTTTTTTTTTTTTTAGGAGGTACCAGGATTGAACCCAGGATCTCATACATGGGAAGCAGGTGCTCAACCACTGAGCTACATCTGCTTCCCTAATTACTTATATTGGGGCTTAAACATAGCAAGGGCAGATTCTGTTGTTTGCAACTCAGCACTATGAAGTGACGCAGGGTTCTATCCAACACTGGTTGAATGAATGAATGAATGAATGAATGAATGACTTCCTGCCTTGTGAGCCTCCAGTGCCTGGCCCAGAGTAGACACTAGCCTATGCTCAAGGACTAGCAGAATGAATGAGCAAGCATCTACTGAACACAAGAAGCTGCTGATTCTGGGCAAGTTGTGCTGAGGCTGGAAGAGGAGGCAGGCATGGGGGGAGGGCAGAGGGCGGCGGGCGGTGGGACTCAGCTCCTCCTCTGCCATCTGGCCTGCAGAGAGAAGGTGACTCCCAACACAGTGCCTGCGGGGCGGACGGTGTGGCCTTCATCACCAAGAATTGGTCCTGGAGGAAGGCCTGGGCCCACAGCACCCAAGGCAGGGACGTGGAGACAGACAGTACAAAGGAAGCCTCCTCCTGGGCAATGGAAGAGATTCACAGAGAAACCAGCGCCAAAGCACAGAACGGCCGAGCCGCGCACCCGCCCGGAGGACACAGCGTGCTACACGCTTGAAGCCTGATAACATCAAGAAGGACACGCCAATTAAATTTTCCAGGATAATCAGCTCACGACCAAAATAAGCGCCGCTGGGCCTGTGTGCCCGGCACCCGAGCAGCCCCAGCATCCAATTTCCAGTTTCCAGCCTGATGGCAATGGCCCTGTGGAGGCCCCTTCAGCCCTAATCTTTAAGATCATCTTCCAATTCCCACAGAAGAGTAGAGGAAGAGAACAAGAGTCTTATTTTTTCAAAATTAAGCCCAAATGGCTGCAGAATCACAATTAGCCAGGCAGAACCCTTTGTACATCAAGGGACTTTTAAAAAATGCCTCTTTGGGGACTGGGGAGAGGGAGGCAAAGTTACACAGAAAATGATAAAACAAAACAAAACAAGATGCTCTAAAATGTGCTCAGCACAGATAATATGTCGAAGGAGTTCAGAGAAGGCAGAGACAAGACAATTGGATTTTCCCCCCCGCCACGGGCTGGGCAAAGAGGTTGGCAAATTCAGAGGTTTTTTTTTTTTTTCCAATCCATTCTGTCTGTCTCGGGTTCTTAGGGTTGCTGTAACAAAGGACCACCAACTGGATAGCTTTTAAAACAACAGAAATGTGTTCTCTCCCAGTTCTGGAAGTGAGAAATCCAAAATCAAGGTTGTCAGCAGGTTTCAGCTCCCTCTGAAGGGCAGAATCAGCCCTTGCCTCTTCCAGCTCCTGGTATCTGTTGACAATCCTTGGTGATCCTTGGCTTGTAGAAGCAACACTCCAATCTCTGCCTTCTCCATCTTTACTTGGCCATCTGATTCCCGGAGTCTGACTGTCTCCTCTCCCCCTTTATTATAAGCACACCAGTCATATTGGATTAAGGGTCCACCCTAATCCAGTTTGGACTCAACTAATCAATCACATCCTCAAAGACCCTAATTGCAAATAAGGTCACATTCACGGGCCTGGGTTAGAACTGGAACATGCCTTTGGAGGATGCATTCAAAGCAGATGAACATTCAAGTCTCACAGTCCACAGCTGCCGGGCAGCTCAGAGCTCAGGGGGGCAATGGGCAGGCTAGGATGTGACCCGGCTTCTACCCAGGCTTCACACGTTTCTCTAAAGCATCTCAGGATTTCTGGCCAGGCCATTTTAGGCAGGACCTGCTGCTACAATCACACGACCAGGGTTATCAAAGTCCCTGAACAAATCAGTCCCAGGGCCTGCAAAACAAACTGCTGTTTCCTGCTCTCACAGCCAAAGCTTGTTTCCATAAGATTCCTAAATATCCCAGACGCTGAGTCCAGGGGACTATATCCTTGACCTAGTGGAGCCACCCTCCTCCGGCTGGGCAGGCCTTTGAGAGAACTCTGTCCAATTTCTACTGGAAATATGTCTCGGAGGCATGTCCTTTGGACATTCTAGGAATCCATCCAAAGGACATAATGATTGCATGATGCAATGCTCAATTTGTAATTGAAAAATATATATATTGGCAGTGACCAATGCTCAACAGTAGAATACATCGTAATATCAGGCACACATCTTGGGAAATTATGCAGCCACTCCAAGGGCTGCTTGAATGATGTTTCCCAAATGGGTGTCCCAGTGACCTACCCATCGTGACCTCCACGAGAACCACACACTCAGAGGCTTTCAGGATACGCCTCCCAGCAGGAGACAAAAGGCACGCGAGAAGGGTCATCGAAGCGAACTCCGTGAAGGGACAACCACAGAGGGGTGGGCAGGGCTCGGGGAGCTAGCCAGGGATGCTGAAGCACCTGGGCTGGCCGAAGTGGGGCACTGTTACCTGCCCCCAATTCTAAGGAGGGGTCACTGGAACCCAGAAAGGACTGAATGGAGAGAGCCGCCTGCCTGGGCCTGGGGCTGTGGGTAGAGGAATGAATATTCTGACCTCTTTCTATCCCACCCACTGATGTCTGGTGGGTCACCCCCATTAGGGTACAGCGCTGGGTGATGACATCGTAGAGGTCATCAAAACAGAATACAGCCAGAGAGAGTGGAGAGTTGGTCCAGATGGACAAATGGACATACCCACCCCCTGAAATACACGCACTTCCTCTTGGGGAATCCAAATGCATATTCATTAGCACATTAAAGATACATGCTTTACTTAATTTAACCCTGTCCACTCCCCAAGCCATGGGTCTCTCCTCCTGGTTGCTTTGGGTAACACTGACATTGAATATTTAACACTGTAAGACACACCTATGATTAAATAGGGTAAAGAGGAACAAACTACGAAACTCAACTTACCATGTGAGTTTAATTTTGTGGTGACAAAGGATTCGAGCTTGGAGAAAAGTCTAGAAGGAAATTCTCCCAAATATGAAGGACGACTAGAGATTCTTATTTTATTCCTAGTGCTTTCCCTTTTGTTCCAGTTGAACCGAGTGAACGTGACTCCGTTTTTTGTTTTTGGTTCTGTTTTACAAATCAAAGATTTCCAGTAACTTTACCGAGTGGTACAATCATCACCATAAAGCAGTTTTAAAACATTTTCCTTCCTCCATTAAGATTCCTCATGCCCATTTACAGTTCAAGCCCATTCCTGGCCCCCAGCCCCTGGCAATTACTCATCTGTTTCTGTCTCCATGGATTTACCTGTTCTGGACATTTCATACAAATGGACTCATACAATACACAGCCTTTTGCATCTGGCATCTTTTATTTAGCATCATGTGCTCAAGGTTCATCCCTATTGTAGCGTGTATCAGAATTTCATTATTTTCTACGGTTGAATAATATTTCATTACATGGACAGACCATGTTTTGTCTATCTGTGTCACAGTGCTTTCTAGAGTGTTTCCACCTAGAGGCTACTGAGAAGAACCCACTCTAGAGAAAGAGATCAGAACGGGGTCAGCTCCACACCCACATTAGATCTGACTGGCTCCAATTTTTCCCAACTTTTATTCCAGGCCTGCTTCCCCAATATTGTGCCTTATCTCTGCTATTTAAGCTTTTCCTTGAAAATGGTTCACTTTTTAAATTAAATACATTTATTTTTAAAATAAAATGCATATATTTGTCTCATTAATATGAACTATATATGAAGAATAAATGCATGGAGTTAAAACCTAGAGTATAGGACATTAGGAGATAAGAGGAGCGCTAAGAAGGACTACTGATGCTTAATGTGTGTATAAGTTTTAATTAACTTGCCTGTAAAAGTGTGGAAATGGATAGAGTTGATGGTAACACATTATAATGAGTAGCAGCTGGTTTATAAATGGGATTGTGGCTGAAAAGGGGAGTCTAGGGATGTAGATGTTAATTGAAAGGAAGTTAGAGAATAATCTAGAGTCTGAATAACACAGTGATCCCAGAGCTGGATGAGAATTGTGGTTGATGGTACAGATGCAAGAGTGTTCTTCTGTGAGCTACAGCAGATGTACGTCCCTATTGCAAGGTGGTGGGAATGTGGAGAAGCATGGGAAAAATACAACTGGAGTGACCTATGGACTGTGGTTAACAGCAATACTTTAATATTCTTGCATCAATGCCGAAGATGTACTGTGTTGATAATGGGGCGTATGGAAAAAGTGTGCCAAATGTACACTATGAACCATGGTTGGTAGTAACATTCTGATGATATTATCTCATAATCTGTAACAAATGTTCCACTACCATGTGGTGTGTTGGTGAAGGGGTGTTGTATGGGAATTCTACACATGTGCATGATTGTGTTGTAAGTTCACAACTTCTGTCATAAAAATATATTCTTTCATAATTTGTAACAAATGTTTTATAACAGTGCAAGGTGTTGGTGGTGGGATGATGTGTGGGACCCCTGTATGATGTTATGCACGTTTGCTTTCTAAGTTCACAACTTTTACTATACACTTATTGTCTATGTATGTTCATGTATGAATAATATACTTCAATAAAATAAAATAAAAATAAAATAAAATTTAAAAATGCATATTTATTTATATTCCCTTTAAATATAACCCCATTATCCCTGGCCCAAAAGAGGAAAGAACTGTAAACGTAAATGCCAAGAACACAAAACAATAGCATTACACTCTGGCTCAAGACTGATTGCTGTTTCACCTTGGGCCTGGGCCCTGGAAGAAGCATGGATGTCAAACTGAGCCGTATTGAGCATTTTGAGCCGTTCTCCTTCACAGAACCAGGAGGGCTGGAAAAACCCTGAAATGGAGTGACCTTGTCACATGGGGTCGGAAGCCTCGTGAAGAAGCACTGCAATCACTCACTCTCCATCTGGAGTTAGGTGCATCCTCTGCTTTTATTTTCCCCTTTAAGCTTTTTATTTTGAAATAATTGCAAACTTACAGGACAGTTGCAAATATAATACAAACCTACACCGAAAATGCCAACATACCCCACAGATAACCCAGATCCGCCAATTTTAACATTTTGCCACATTTGCTGTATCTTTCTATCCATCTACCTATCAATCTACCTATTGATTTATTTTCTAAACATTTGCATATAGGTTGTGTACATCATGCTCCCTGACCACTCAACACTGCCACGTACATTTCCTAGGAACAAAGATACTCACTTATGTAACCACCCATACTGTAGTTATCAAGTTCAAGAAATTTAACACTGATATAAAGCTTATCAGCTATATTCCAATTTGTTCATAATGTCCTTCTGAGCCTCTTCTCCATTATTTTTCTCTTTATTAAAGAAGTTACGGCTTTACAGAGCAATCATGCACAAAATACAGGATTCCCATATACCACCCCACCACCAATACCTTGCATTGGTGTGGAACATTTGTTACAATTGATGAAAGCACATTTTTATATTTGTGCTACTAACTTAGGGTTCACTGGGTAGTGTAATTCCATGGATTTTTCCAAAAAATTAATTGTTACCATATATACAATCTCACTTTTCCTCCTTTTAATCATATTCAGATATATATTTCAGTGCTGTTAATTATGTTCCCAATAATGTGCTACCATTATCACCATCCATTACCAAAACATATCCATCATTCCAAATAGGAACCCTGTACCTTTGAAGCTTTAAATTCCTCTTCCCTATCCCCACCCCATCCTCTGGTTACCTATATTCTAGATTCTGACTCTATGAGCTTCCTTATTCTAATTATATTAAAATCACTGAGATCATACAATATTTTTCTTTTTGTGTCTGGCTTATTTCACTCAACATGATGTTTTCAAGGCTCATCCATGTTGTCACATGTATTAGGACTTCATTCCTTTTTACAGCTGAATAATATTCCTTTGTATGTATCTACCACATTTTATTTATCCATTCATGGGTTGGACAGTTGGGTTGCATCCATCTTTTAGCAACTGTAAATAATGCTTCTATGAACATTGGTATGTTCTCCTCCATTGTTAGATTCAGTGCAGTGTCACGTATTTCATTTAACTGTCATTGCCTCTTTAGTCACTCATGCTCCCTCTCTCTTCTTTTATTTAATTATGGAAACATATAAGCAACATAAACTTTCCCAACTCCACCATTCCCAAGCAAACTATTCACGGGATTATTCACATTCATTATGTCGCAGTACCCTCACCATCTTCCATTACCAAAACATCCCCTCAGCCCAAACAAAACCCCAGAGCCGGGATGCATTCACTCCCCATCTCCTTCCCCCCTTCTCTGTAACCCTCTACTTTCTGTCCATCCTCTGCCTTTGAGGCATTTTGTTCTAGATACTCTCAAAGGTCAGTCCCTCCCTGCCAGCTCTGGCATTCCAGGATTCCAAGATTGCCACGTACAGAAGCTCAAAACTTTCACAGAAGCCATGGTGGGGAGCCCCGTGGAGTACCCCAGTACCCCCCAGTCAATTCCTTCCGCCTCTAAGGTGTGGCATATGAAGATCAGGGAATATTGGCTGGGACCTTGCTCTACATTTTAGCTCCTTGAAGGCTGGGACCATTTCTTATTCCCATCAATTACCCCAGGGTCTGGCTCAATGCTGAGTATACAGCAGGTGCTCATTAAATGGAGAATGGATGACTCACTTATGCATGCATGAATGAGTTAGCACAACATCTGGTAAGAGCAAAAAGATGGACTAAGATAACAATAATTAAAAAACTACCCAAACCGTCAGAAAGGAGCTGGTTTCCGATGGAATGGTGTCTTTGGGTAGGGGAGGAGGGAAATCTACCTGGATGAGACAAGCACTTGGGCTGCTGAAATAGGTTGAGATTGGTTTTAACATCTAGCGATGATGGCAGGGGAAAAGTTAAAAAAAAAAAAAAAAAAAGCATGGGCACTGGAAAAAGAGGTTCCCGTTGTGTACAGGTTGAAGCAGAAGCAACAGCAGTCCAAGCCAGAGAGACTTCAGGCCCCTGAATGTCATCCTCAACGGTGTGAATTGGGTCCTGAAGGCAATGGGGAGCCATTGAACATTCTTGAGCAGGGAGTGACCTGATCAGACCAAGCTCTGGAGTGATTCCTCTGGCAGTAGGTAATAAGATGGGTGGAGAAACTGGAGGCAGGAGGACTACCCACCACCTGCCCCCAGTGACTTTTACAAACTTGTCCAAAACCCTTCCTAAATACCCTCTCTTTCCTCACCCTCTACATGCCCTTCCTTAGAAGTCCAGCTGGCCACTCCCTCCAAAATGGATCTAAAACTACTCATTTTTCCCTGCTGCCTCCCTGGTCCATGCCTGCAGCACCTTTCCTCTGAAACCAGTCCCACTTTCCCACTAGCCTGGCAGCTTCCTCTGGTCCTTCCACAACTAGTCAGCACATGACAGTAGGAGGGGCCATTGAAACACTGTCATATCATGTCACACACACACACACACACACACCAGCTCCTGCTTAAACCCTCTAAAGGCTCCACAGGCACCGAGGACCATACCCCATTTCCCAACCACTGGCTGGGGGCCCCACCTGGCCTCCTGACCTTCCCCTCTTTCTGCCTCCTGCCAAGCACATTGCCCCCCTCACCACTCTCAAATACGCAGCACCCTTTATCAGATTTTCACATTTCCCGATTCCGGGCTCACCTGTTACCTCCCTGGGAGGTCTTCCTTGTCCCTGGTCCCCCACCACCACCCTGCTCATTTTCTCCATTTCTGCAAAATCGACCCTGAGCTTCGTTCCTCTCTGTCTTCCCCCAGGAGACCCTAAGTCTCCTAAGACCGAGGAATGGGCCTCGGTCCACCAGACCCACCAGCAGCCCTCACCGAGGTGATGCACCCTGAGGCACGCCGCGCCAGTGCTCCTTTCACCCGCTTCCAAGTTCACCAGCAAGGGGAAGCCGAGGTCAACTCCTATTAGGCAGGTGCTGGGAATCCCCTCCATGGAGAATCTCATGGAGATCCTCTAGGGGACAGGATCTCAGGTCTCCCATTAGCCCACCCCCAGAGGCCCCAAGCTGGGGTTCCCACCTGGCCCCAGAGGAGGTGCCCCCAGCCTGAGGGAATGGAGCATTAAGTAGACACACCAAACGGGATGTGGCCTCATTAATATTCATTATAGCAGTGTGCCTGAAGGGTCCTGGGGGACCCACGAAAGGACCTGAAAAATGGACTCATTACAACGTTAAATAATTCAAAGGCAAGCAGATCCTGCCAAGTGCTCAGAGGGGTTTCCACTTGGGCAGTGGCGTCTGCCAATGCTGGCCCAAGGGCACGTCCAAGCCCAGGGGGAATGGTCCAGTCTGGGGCCATTTAAATACGTGGGAGATGGTGCACCTTCAACTGCAAAGTATCAATCTCTCCAAGCAGACCCCAGAGGTTTACTTCATCCATATCGAAGCAGCCCCAAAACACCAAGGAAACTTGGCTTTAGGGGTCTGAATGCTTTTTGTTTGCTTTCTCTCTCCCAGTCACTTCAGGCATGGCAACTGCTCACCGGAAATTTGAAAAGTGACATGATCGCTTGTAGCCCCAATTCCGAGAATTGGGGATCGCGCAGCCAGTAGCCCACAGGAGCTCAGGCCTCTGCCACCCCGCGTCGCCTTCTTCTGTTGGATGTGATTTCTAAACCACCAATGGATTCGTACCACTGGCCTGATTTAAAACCTTCAAAGGCGCCACTGGCATTGCAAATGCAAATACCTGCAGGGGCCAAGAGCCACTTGAATAAGAGAAGGGGTGGTGGGGGCGAGGTGGGGAGGGTTGACAGATTTAAGAGCCCAGATCCAGTCTAAAGGGGCAGCTGCCACTCAGCTGCAGACCCCAAGTCGCAGCTTTTGATATCTTTTGATATCTCTTCATTAAAATTTGAAAAAATAAAAAAACATTGCAGAGGACAGAGGCAGCCTCTGACCCACAGCAGAGACCTGGAGGGCCGGTCCACAGCAAAGTCCTCACCCTTGTCCGGACTCCCTTTCCCACCTACCTTGCCCCCCACACCCTTTGCTCCAGCCACCCTACCCCCTCTGCGGTCCCTGAACACACCACTCCTCTCTTACCCCTTGAATTCTGCCCTTGCTATTACCCCTGCCTGGGGTGCCCTCCCCCATCCTGAACCCCTTACATCCTTTGGGGTCCAGTGCAAATGTCACTGCCTATGTGACCTCCCCTGACTTCCCTGGATGGAAGGTGCAACTGCTTCCACCAAGCACCCAGGGCCCTTGGTACGTCCCTACTAAGGGGACTTCTCCCTTCTGGTTGCCATCATGTATGTGGATTCCAGACTGGAGGGACCTCAAAAGCAGGGCTCCAGGGTACCCAGGGAAGAAACAGTCCTAATAAGCATTCATTGAATTAAATGATTAATTACTATTCAAGCTCATTTTCTGCTCAAAAGCAAGGTATGGCCTTAAAGCAATAGCTGACTTACTCCTTCTGTTTATTGATGATCTCAGGAGCACTTCCCTAAAAAGTATCCCCTAGAATGTTCCTTACAGAGAACCAACCTAATCCCCACAGGTGAAGGGTAGTGCCTGGGACATCTGACTAAGCCAGCCTCATTAACCACTACTTTTACATATATCCCATTTCATCTAGATACAAACTGGTGGGATTTGGCTGCCTGAACTCCTGATAATAGTAACAGATATAAGTCACTGAATGCATGAGGGCACCGATTTCATTTATTTCTCAAAGTAGCTGGGAAGCCACCATGAGCCCAGGTTTGTCTGGCTCCAAGGCCACAGCTGTAACCACTTCCTAAGGTCAGCCACCAGAAGGACCCTTTACTGCAAACACCAGAGGAAATCCTCAAGCACAGAAACCAGGGGAGCTGGAGAGAGAAGAGAGATGGGTGTCTCTGAGGAAAGAAACACGATGGATCATGCAATGGTTAATTTCATGTGTCATCTTAGGTAGGTTGAGGTGTCCAACTGGTTGGTCATGCACTGGCCTGCTTGTTACCATGAGAGTATTTTGAGATGGGATTTCCATCTACAATCAGCTGATTGCATCTACAATCAACATGAGTTTATCCTCAGCAAAATGGGGAGTCTTCTCATCCAATCAGTTGGAGAGCCCACAGTGGCCCCTGTGGGTAGACAGCAGGACCCAGTCCTGCCCTGCTCTCCAGGCCACCCACCTGACTTCCTGTAGGTCCTCTGGCTTCATACATTCCTCCAGGACCAAGACCCCATGGGAGGAAGCCAGAGAAAGGGAAAAGGGAGGAAGGAGATGAAGGACCTGCTCTGTGTTTCTGTTACACTAATCACCCCTTTTACCCACGCAACATCCCAGGGGGCCCAGGAGGAAACAGACTGAGGGAGGTTGTACAGATGCCACAGCACTTATTAATAGCAGAGCTGGCATTCAAAACCCTGCCATTCTGCCCCAGGCCTGCTTGCTGAGGGCATCTTCCCTAATCCAAAATTGGTCTCCGGGATCCAATGGGCACATAACTAGTGGTGCTCGAGGGTCCCCCCTCCCCCCAGGAATAGATGTCTACAGCCAAGTCTCTGCCAGCCCCAGCGTGGCATCTCGCTGGGGAGCAAGTGGGCAGCAAATGGCTCAGACAACTGAATCAGAGGGTGGCGCCTCCCCCTGGCTGCACTGCTGGCTCACCAGCATCTGCCACAAAATGGGCAAGTGCCACCTGCAATTGCAGCAACATGAGGAAGGAGGCTCAGCACATGCAGTGACCAGATTCACAAAGGATCTGGGGACTGGGGAGGCTCCGATCTTGCAACTGACTGTATTCAAGACAGGCGCACACTTCCTTGGCCAGGTGCAGACCCTATCAGGGAGGTGAGGAGACCCCCGGAGCGGCAGGAGGAGATGGGCAGGCATCAACTGAAGCTCACCCAGCCCTAGACCCCTCTGTTGCCCACAGAGAATTTCTGGAAGCAGACCTCATAGGGAGTCCCGTGGTCAATCCAAAAGCACCCCAAGGTCAAATACATTTGGAAAACAGTTGAATGCTGTTTCTTTTCCCAAAGGACTTCTCAGAGCTGTTAAAATGCTAAAGAGCTCTGTAAGCAAAGGACAAGGGTCACGTGGGGGGAGGGGAAGATGACCCAGACTCCCTTATTTCTGCAGAGCTGTCTTGATGTGTGGCCTGGGCACATCCACAGCCCTTGGTGGGGTGCATGCAGAATTCCAGAATCAGCATTTAGAAACCTTTGTAGCAATTCACCATAGCCGTGACATCCAACACGTGATTTCATATTTCACAAAAGCATCCATCCGTGATGGACTGGAAATAGTGAAAAGGGGTCAGAGAAGGCTTGAGAATGATCATTCTAGAAGATCCAGTTACAGAGATTTGGGCAGGGGTGGCGGTGCATCATAACCTGCCCCAGATCCGTTGGCTTTCCCAGGGTAAGTAGATGAGTGGTGAACTGGTCTACCCGGCCCTCCGAACTTGGTAAATAATTTCCCAAAACATTACTTCTTAATGGAAAAAGAAATGCTTCATTGCATAATGGACCTCTTCTCCAAGTTAGAAAGGCAGATTGCAGGAGGAAATCATGGAAGGACAGAGGCTCAGGTGAGTTAGGATCTTGCAAAAAAATGTGCCACGCCTCTCCACATGGCAGCCAAGTGGCCACCAGCTTCTGCTTACCTATCTCCTGGGACAGGAAGCTCACCACCTCCTGGGGCAGCCTCTTCCATCCCTGCTAAGTGAAAAAGCTTTTCCACACACTGGGCACAAATCTCCCTGCTGCAGAGGGGCTGGCAGACCTTTCAAGTCAGAAAGAAGCTGGGGTTGAAAGGGGAGAGGCGGGCAAGCCCGAACCTCCCCGCAGAAGGGCCTGAAAACCGGCCCCACCCCACCCCTTTCCCCTGCTTGTCATGCCAGGTCTGAAAATTCAAGCTTCTGCCTACCAGAGATATGTTGGGGACACGGGGGAGACTGGCTGTCTGCGGAAGAAAACAAAACAAAGGCATTAAAGGGAAGAGGAAAAGCTTGTTAATTTTTAGGCCCAGTTCCAGACTTCACACCTGGCCTGTTTCAGCATTTTCTGAACTGACAGACTCAGGCAGAATGAGGGAAAGAAGGACAGCTTGTGCCCTAGAAATTCACTGCCCACAGCTACCTACTAAGCAATGTTGACTTAGAATCACAGGAAATTAATTAGCTTTGTAAGGAAACCAGGGGTCAGCACAACACGGCCATTTAGGGCTGGACTCTGGAGTCAGATGATGTGAGCTGAGTCCTCACTTGACCACATACCCGGTAGGTGACCTTGGGCAAGTTACTTAACCTCCCTGAGCCTCCAGTAACTTCTTGGAGAAGTGCCTACCTCATGAGGCTGATTGGAGGATTAAGTGAGAAGAGGGCAGGAAGGCTATGCAACCCAGGGTCCAGCACATAGCAAAAGCCCATGATAGAGGCCATTTAAACCAGCATCTCCTCCAATTCCCCAGCCCCTCGACAGCCCAGGATAGCCAGGGGGAGGGGAAGACAGAGACCTTGCCCCAAGCCCCTCGAGGCTTAGCAGGAAGAAAGATGCTCACCATAACTCATATCAGGCCGAGGGAGGAGAATTATTTCTGCCTTGGAGGATGGGAGGGCTTCCTGGAGGAGGTGACATTTGAACTTTGCTTGGGAGAAGTAGGAAAACGAAGGGGTCAAGGCTGAAATGACCGGTCTTCACAGATTCAAGGCTGCAGGCTCAGCCAACACAGGTACTGCCTGTCGTCCATCCATGCAATGGGAAAAAGTACACCAAACACAAATTGGGGGGATCTTTGGCCTCGTGATTTCCATTTAGTTAAACTGCTTTTTCCTCAGCCTTCAAATTGCTGGGTCTACTTTGGAAATAACCACTATTCACTTACTCTCCAATATTGCATTAGGCAAATATTCTATCAGATGCCTACAATGCCCACCAGACTGTGTTCTTGAGTCAAGTCAACATTCAGACTCACAAGCCTCTTTGGCCACTGTCCACAGACAGGGATCCAGGCAGGAGCACACTGGCCAGCAGGGCAGCTTCAAGCACCCTTCCTGCGCAGGGACACTCAGCCTCTAGAACTACCTTCTTTGCCCCACCCACCCACCCATCTCTAGGTGACGCGCAGATGCAAGATGCATATCAGGCAGATGGGAGCCACCCTGGCTTAAAACTCTCATGCCTCTATGGCGAAGGCGATTAATCCCACTGAACCACATGCGTGGAAGGGGATGACATAGGAAAATTCATGCCGTATATATGATTCCACAATGTGAAAATAAAAGAGCAACTAAAGAGACAATGACAAATACAATACATGATCCTGGACTGGATCTAATATTGGAGGAGTAAGGGCCCAAAAGGACATTATTGGAACAAGTGAAAAAATTGGAATATGGACTCTAAGCTTTGTATCAATGTTAAAGTTCTTAAACGTGATAAGCACACTTAAGGTGATGGCATAAGTGAATATCCTTGTTCTTAGGAAATATACATGCAGTGTTAAGTGTTCAAGGGACATAAAGGATACAGACTACTCTCAAATGTTTAGAAAAAGATGGATGGATGGATAGATAGATGAAAGATAGATGATTGATAGATAAATTGATAGATATTATAGATCAATGCAGACAGAGAGAATGATGTGGCAAATGTGGCATTACATGAAAAATTGATGGATCTGAAACAAAGTCGGGGGACTCAAACTTCCCAATTTTAAACCTATTACAAAATTATGTTAATCAAAACAACATTAGACCGCACCTGGAGGACGCCGGAGGCAGGCGGCAGTGCGGGTTGCGCCGGGGCCTCAGGTCCAAGCTTCTCCAGAAAATGATAATCTTTGCCTTGCTCCTGGCCGTGGGGCTTCCCTTGGTCGAAACAAATCTCCATGTCCAAAAAAGGGAAAAATGGACATATAATGTGAAATGCTATAGCTGTTTGAATACCAACACCTTCATTTGTGAGTCGACCTACATATGTGCATATGAAACTCGGCGCTGTTTGACAGTCTCCGTTCGTGTGAACATCCGAACCCTACTGGTCTACAAGAACTGTACAGACAACTGCTCATTTGTATATCCCAGTGAGCAGGTACCTCCAACACCAAAAGCATCTCCAAGTCCAAATAGGTACTACTTTGTTCAGTGTTGTGCAGGCATAGGATGCAACCATGGAGGACCTACTAATATTGAGAGAGACCTCTTGCCCGACACTGCAATTGAGGAGGAACTGTCAGTAGGAATTGAGCATTTGGGCAATACAAACTGTTTACTGATCTTTACCTCCATCGTTGTCAGCAATGCACTGACATGAGAAACCCTCCTTGCAGGGTCTGATCATCTTCTCCTATTCCCCAGAGCAAGCTCACTCTGTTACTGTGCTGTGAATCAGAGAGAATGATCCCCTGTGACCCACTTGGCACATTGACCATCCATGATGTATTTTAATAGAGAAATAAAAACAATCATCTTTCAGGGAAAAAAAAAAAAAAAAACATGGTACTGGCACAAGGACAGACATATAGACCAATGGAATAGAATTGAAAGTTCAGAAGTAAACCATCATTTCTATGGCCAAGTGATTCTTTTTTTAACTTTTAATTTAAAATAATTTCAAATTTATTTGACTTCTCTCCCATAACTGAACAACAAAAAGACAAACAACCCAGTTAAAAAATGGGCAAAAGTCTTGAACAGACATTTCTCCAAAGAAGAAATATAAATAGCCAATAAGCACACAAAAAAATGCTCAACATCATTAGGCATCAGGGAAATGTAAATCAAAATGAAAATAAGATACCATTTCACACCCACTAGAATGGCTACCATTAAAAAACGAAAAGGAAAACAACAAGTGTTGGAGAGGATGCAGAGAAATAGGAACCCTCATTCATTCCTGGTGGGAATGTAAAATGGTGCAACCACTATGGAAGATAAGTATAGAATTACCATATGACCTGGCAATCTCACTTCTAGGTATGAACCCAGAAGAACTGAAAGCAGGGACTTGGACAGATATTCGCACACCGATGTTCATAGCAGCATTATTCACCATTGCCAATAGGTGGAAGCAACCCAAGTGTCCATCAACCCAAGAATGGATTTAAAAAGTATGGTCTATACACGCAATGGAATATTATCCAGCTGTGAAAAGGAATGAAGCACTGATCCATGCTACAACATGGATGAACCTTGAAGATATTGTGTTGAGTGAAAAAATCCAGACAAAAAAGGACAAATATTGTATGCTCTCACTGACATTAAAGATGTCAATTCAGTCAGAAACTAGAATAAAGGTTACCAGGGACTGGGGTGGGGTGAGGAATGGAGAGTTCATACTTAATGGGTACAAAGTTGCTACTTGGGGTGATGAAAGAGTTTTGGTAATGGATGGTGGTAATTACTGTGAAAATAATTACTATCAATGAATTGTATATTTGAAAGGGGCTAAAATGGGAAATTTTAGGTTATATATACATTACCAGAATAAAAATGTTTAAAAACTATAGAATTGTACATCGAAAAGAGAGAACCCTAATGTAAACTACAGAGTATAGTTAATAGTGTAATTATAATAATATTGTTTCATCAACTGTAACAAAGGTACTACACTAATGCAAAAGCTAATAATATGGAAAACAGTTTGTGGGAGGGTATATGGGAACTCTCTATTTTCTGCGTGGTTTTTCTGCGAACCTAAAAGGGCTCTAAAATAATAAAAGCTGCTAAATCTGGATATCAGGATAGGGAGTATGTTGGAATTCACTGTTTAGGTTTGTATTATTTCTGCAACTGTCCTGTAAGTTTGAAATTATTTCAAAATAAAAAATTTAGGAGTGAAAGAAAAGAGCCTATGCCCCACAAGAGCCGATGCATCTACTGATAATTCCAGTGGCAAAGCATGAGGACTCCTGAAAGGATATGACCTCTAGGAGAGTACAGCTACTGCAGGGAGAGCCCTATCAAGAATTTATGGTCCCTCCCCTTCTAGATGCAATTGCCAAACCAGAGTCATTTTACCATAAGCAATGTGCCTGGCAAATGAGTTGGCATTCTGCCTTCATCTAGTCTTCAGGGAAACTGACTAGGAAGTTAAGCAAAGGCCAAATTTTTATACATGGAAAAGGGTTATGTTACCCGACAATTCACCTTCCAGCCTGTGGCTAACACCTTTACGTAGACGTTAATTCATTTTCTGACCACCAGATTTCACATTATTCAATGGGGCACTAAAGTCCCTTTTATCCCATAACCAAGTGGGCTTTTCATATGGTCAATTAGTTTTTATAGTCCTCACAATATCTTTTTATCCTGGGGATCTAATGTAACTTTACATCAGATAACATTAAATGATCTTGTTCAAGATACCAAAGAGAGAATGGGATTTTACCAGCAGCATTTTCTATCTAAATGAATGACATGAAAAGACATCACTAGATGTGATTCTTTTAGATTTTGTTACAATCTGGGCCCATGTTGCTCTCTTTGGAACATATGGGCAGTGTTAAAATGACATTTCATCATAAATAAGATTCAACATGCATATATTCACTTGCCAAGCGAAATGTGCCACAAATACTTCCAGTCGTCCATTCAACAAATATTTATTAGGCCCCCAAACATGTTGCTAAGATATAAACAGGAAGACACAAAGAAAATAAAACAAGGCCCCTGCCATCAACAGCTCAAAGCTAAAAGGGAATCCAGAAATACAAATAAATGGATTCTAAGGACTCTAACGATGGTTTAGAATAGAAGCAAAGAAAAGACAGAAATGAACTCTGCCTGGGGGTGGAGCAATTTAAGTTGGGTTTTGAAGAATGAATAGGAGTTCTCTATGTGAAAGGGCATTCTAATCAGACGGAACAGGCATGTGCAAAGGAATAAAAGCAGGAAAGAGAATCAAAAGCAAGAAAAGATTTGATGACTTTCAGCCAACCAAGATGGGGGGCGAGATGCTACAGGGTTCCACTCTACTACAGAATCTTTGAACAACTAGCAAAAACTGGTAGGACCTTCTTCCTTTGAGCTCTGGAAAACAGTTAAGGGTTGCAGTAATTGGGCAAGCACCGAAGCAAGAAAGTATAACATAAAAGCAGTAGGAGAAGCTCATGGTACCGCTAGCTGACCCTTCCCCTACCCCTGACCACAAAGTGTGGAATGGGTCTATGTGCTCCTTGTGAGTTACTGACCTTTTTCTGAAGGGAGTAGAGTAACCCTTCTGCACATATAGGGGTACCTTTATATCCATGCCAATCTATCGGGTGGCAGCCTGAAGGACTGAACCAGCAGTACACATGTCTTTGGCTCACCCTCCCAGAACCTGCCTTGCAGACTGAAGCAGCTTGTAGACAGATAACACAGTATCAGAAGTAATCAACTAAAGCAGTCTGGGGAAAAGATTACTGGCTTCAAGATGTACAATAGAGCACAATGGAGAGGGGGGTTTGATTTAATAGGGAATAGAGGGGGCATTCAGATCCCTGTAAATGGCGGGGGCGGGGGGTATTCCAAAGGCCATAAGCACAAGGCCAGGACAAGATACATGCTCAGAAAAGACAGGACCCTGTGCTTTCATCGAGGGCTGATCTTCTTAGTAGGAGAGCTAAATTCTGAAAGAGAGCACCAGCTAACACAGATCCAATTTGCAAAGACTGTGAATGGCGTTTTTCACTTTGGTTGGTTTTGTTTTGTTAGTATCTGGTACTCAAGGACATCTCTGTCTTACCACTAGCTGAATACAAACCTAAGGAATAGACAGTTCAGGGACTAAATTCCAGAGTTAACACTGGAAATGTACAGTGTGCAAGAAAAGATGACAAGACAAACAAAGAAACAAGAAATGATGGCCCGTCAAAAAGAATCCCAGGCTTTAGACAAGTCAGACAAAGACGTTAAAACAATGATCTTCAAGATGCTCAAAGAGCTAAAGGAAAACACAGAGAAATACTAATAATTGGAGGACAGACAGTGCTGCAACATCCACATATGAGATGGAAAATCCTCCTGATTATCAAGGGCAAAATTGCACGAAGAAGCATGGTATTCCTATGACTCACACTTCCCAGCAGGTTACCACGGAAGACTTGGCCACATTTGATTATATATATCTGAGAGATTTGGGTAGAAAAGGTAATCAAGTTAAAACCTGCAAAGCTAAAATGGAACCACTTGGGAGCTAGGATCCACAACAACAAGTTCTTTTTTTTTTTTTTTTTTTTTTTAAGATTTTATTTATTTATTCATTTATCCCCCCCTTGCTGCCCGCGCTTGCTGGGTCAGCCAACCACGCCGTGCGGGCGGGCCCGCCCCCACCAGGAGGCCCTGGGAACCGAACCCTGGGCCTCCCATATGGCAAACGGGAGCCCCACCCATTGAGCCACAGCCGCTTCCCAACAACAAGTTCTTATTACGAGAATGAGTCCAACTTTGAGACTGGGTACCAGCCGTGTATTAGGTACCGCAAAGTATTTTTGGAGAAGTCATGGTAAAGCTGCATCCATTCATGGCTGAAGGTCAATAATGATTACCATCTTTACAGTGACATTCTGGTCATTTTTAGCATAAATCATTGTGCTAAAGTGTAATGTGTCATAGCTAAAGGCCACAACTGTTTTTTTAATCGACTTACTATTCTTACCTTAACAAATAATTGTAGATGGACATCAGTGTTGTGTTGGACAAAAGAATTAATAAAAATCTTTGATTCAGATAGTTTTTGGGGTACATTAAATGTTCTTAAACAAATTGGATCTCTGATCTTGCCCCAGTTACAAAAATAGGGGAACAAACAGCAGAGCCACAAAATATAATGTTTTGTGTATGTTTTGTAACACCATCATTTCTTTCCAGTGTTTAACCTTAAGGCACTAATCCAGTAACAGCTAGCATTCTAATATGCTTAATTATAATCTTAATAGGTAATGAAATAAAACATCACCCTAAGGCCCAAGTCAATATCTGAGCCCACTTAAGCCTTTTAAATAATCTACCTCTTCAGAAAGTCAATAGGGATAACCTAATGGACAAATGTCCTCTACTCACCTGTACCACCTCTCATTTTTCACCCCAGGGCATTTTATTGAATTACATACTCCTAGTCATAGGAGTTGACAATCTTGATTGGAAGTATTCTAATTCACACACAGGTGCACATTTGTGTGTTAAAAGAACAGGAAAGGAAGCAGATGTGGCTCAAGTGATTGGGCTCCCGTCTACCATATGGGAGGTCCAGTGTTCAATTCCCAGGGTCTCCTGGTGAAAAGCAAGCTGGCCCACGCAGAGAGCTGGCCCACGCAGAGAGCTGGCCCACACAGAGAGCTGGCCCACGCAGAGAGCTGGCCCACGCAGAGAGCTGGCACAGCAAGATGATGCAACAAAAAGAGACACAAAAGAAATACAATAGGAGACACGGCCGACTAGGGAGCTGAGGTAGCGCAAGAGATTGAGCACCTCTCTCCCACTCTGGAAGGTCCCAGGATGAGTTCCCAGTGCCACCTAAAGAGAAGACAAGCAGACACAGAAGAACACACAGAGAGAAGACAGCGAGCGCAAAGCAACGAGGGGGGAGGGGGAGAAATAAACAAATCTTAAAAAAAAAAAACAGGGAAGAGAGAATGATTTATGGAATTAATCTTTAGCATCTTTGAGTCTTAATTTTCGTGTTTACTTTATTTCATAAGGAAGTCAGCTTTTTTGTTCCTGTTTGGACCACTTTGAAATTTTAATTATATCCAGAAAGGACACAATGCCATTTTATCTTATGCGCGTTTTGACAAATGGGTCTGTTTTTATATGCCCCAAATGTCAAATATATATCAGCTTACATGAGAAAAAAATAGTTTAAAAAGCTGGAGAAAGGGAATCATATTATGTTGAAGTCCTTAAATAATGATATGTTAAGTGTTCTTTTATCAGAGTTTCATTTATACGAGAATATAAATAATTTCTGTGTACTGTGATAAAACTGCAAACTCAAATTCATTTGGATATATATCAGAAAAGATTGTTTTTAAAATAAGCTGGGGAGTATAAAAAGAAAAAAATAAAAAGAGTGAAAGGAAAGGACACTAGAAAAGGGACTGAAGTAGCATAAAGAAATAGATTTCCAATAAGGATAACCATATGGGTACTTGTAAGTGCCAGTACTATGGTACTGTATTTTTTGGCACTCCATTTTTTATTCATTTCATGTTCTAAAATGCAAATTCATACAAAGTAATGATAAATCTATGGTTTGGTATATACAATGTATAAAGAAAGACATAAACTATAACAAGTACAACATAAAGGTAAGGAGTTGGAAGGGTATAGGAACAGTATATTTGTATATTATGGAAGTTGAGTTGGTATCAAATCAAATGTGATTGGTATAGAGATGGGATGATAAATTTAAGCCTCATGGTAATCACAAAGAAAATATATGAAAAATATAAACAGAGGGAAATGAGCAGAGACTCAAAATGGTTCACTATAAGAAATCAAATAAATATGAGAGTAGGCAGTAATAGAAGAACTGAAAGACAAAAAGATATAAGACTTACAATGACCAAATAGCAAAATAGCAGAAGAAAATCCTACATTATCAGTAATTACTTTAAATGTAAATGGGTTAAACTCCCAAGTCAAAAGGCAGAGATTAACAGAATGGATTAAAAAAAAAGTATGACCCAATTATACGCTGTCTACAAGAGACTCACATTAAATGCAAAGACACAAGTAGGATGACAGTGAGAGGATGGAAAAAACTATCCCATTCAAACAGTATACAAAAGAGAGCTGGGGTGGCTAAGTCAAAAGTGTTACAAATGAACTATGGTCCATGCTCAGTGGCAAAGCCCCAGGATGCATTTATCAATTGCAATGAATGTGCCACATTAATGAAGGATGTTTATGTGAGAGGGTATGGGAGGTGTGGGGAGTGGGGCATATGGGAATCCCTTTATTTTTTGTGTAACATTTATGTGATCTAAGTATCTTTTTTTTTTTTTTTTTTTTTTATTTTACCGGGAGGTCCCAGGGATCGAACCCAGGTCCCTCCATATGGCAGACGGACGCCCAACCATTTGAGCCACATCCGCCCCCCTAAGTATCTTTTAAAAAAATTTTTTTTTAATTATAAAAAAGTGTTACAAAGGACAAAGAAAGACGTTATGTAATGATCAAGGGGTAAATTCAACAAGAAGATATAACAATTATATATATATACATCATAAATATATCAAATATATATAATTTATTGAATTGTATATCCCTAGTCATAGGAGCTCACAATCCTTTGTTTTGTTCCCTGATGCATCTCCAGCACTTGGCACAATGTCTGGCAGGTGGTAGGTGCTAAGGAATTGTTTGATGAATGAATAAACAATCATCTGAGGTGGGCAGAATTATTATCATCTTACAGATGAGTAAAGTAAGGCAGAGAAAGTATAGGGATGCAGTGTCCCCAGGCACTAAATGGCAGAGCTGGGGTTCAATCTCAGGAAGACTGGTTTCAGAATCTATGTTCTGAACTCCTGAACTATATGGCCTCTCAAGTCATAATTAAAGTTTGAAGAATTAATGAGTCAAATAGCCTTTTCAGTTTCCTTTCACATGCTAAGCTGTAGATCATTGAACCTTTTCTCTTTTAATTTTAATTTAATTTTAAAAAATTTGTATTCTGGTAACATAGGTACAACCTAATATGTCCCATTTTATCCACTTCCAGATATACAATTCAGTGGGGTTAATTACATTCACAATATTGTGATACCAACACCACCTTCCATTAACAGAACTTTTCCATAACCCCAAACAGAAACCCTATACCTATTAAACATTAACTCTCCATTCCCTATACCCAGCCCTGCCCCTAGTAAACTGTATTTTAGTTTCTGACTCTATGAATTCGCACATTCTAATTGTTTCATATAAGTGAGATCATACAATATTTGTCCTTTTGCATCCGGCTTATTTCACTCGGCATAATGTCTTCAAGCTTTACCCATGTTGTTGCATATGTCAGAATTTCATTCCTTTTTACAGCTGAATAATATTCCATTATATGGCTACAGCACATTTTGTGTATCCACTCTTCTTCTGATGGATACTTGGGTTGCTTCTACCTTTTGGCTATTGTGAATAATGCTGCCTTGAACACTGGTGCCCAAGTATCTGTCCAAGTCCCTGCTTTCAATTCTTTGGGGCATATACCTAGGAGTGGAATTGCTAGCTTTATGCTAAGTCCATGTTTAATTTTTTATCAAGGAGGACTTTGAGTCACAAAGATCTGAGTTCGAATTCTGGCTCTGTCTTCCACTAGGGCTTCCTTCCTCTACCCTATGCTGGAAGGACTGAGGCTGCCCCAGGGGCCGACACTGGCTACAGAGCCCCTGGGGTTTTCCTCTTCCCCCATGAGTGAAGGCAGCAAAAACTAAACCTTAAAAAACTTACCCCACAAGAGCAGAGGAACTGGCTGTGCTTTTGTGGGTGCCAGAGACTATCAGTCCACCCAGCTGGTATCAAGAGAAAACTGCAGCTCACCCTCCACAACGTCATCTTCGCCCAGCAGCAGCCCTTGGAGGAGAATAGTTGGGCAGCAGCAGGGCCCTGCTGGAAGGTACGAGGCCCAGGTCCACCCTCCACTTAACAGGCTCGTAGCCAGGGGAGTGGAGAAGCTCGCTCGAGCCGCAGGCCCAGCCACGCCAGGAGGACAGTGGCCTTTCTTAGAGGACTCTCAGGTCCCTTGAGGGAGCCGAAGTCCACGGGGGCCTTTCATTCAGGAAAAACGCTTGCCTGGTGAAGTCCCAGCAGATGCTTCTTAGCTCCACGGGCTTAAAAAGGTACCCAGGCTGACTCCCACCTCCATCTTCTGTGCCTCTGCAGCCCCTTCACAGAGGCTGTCCAGCCGGTCAAGCCTCCTGCTGGCCAAGCTCATCAACACTGACCTCCCCAAGACTTCCCTGAAAAGATGGGGAACAGTGACAGGGGACAGGGGTGGACAGCTGAGGGCTGTTCCTCTCCCGATGGAACCACCCCAGCTTTTTGAGCCCCTCCCCGCCCCTCGTAGCAAAACTTCTGACATGCCTTAGCTTGCCCCTGCCCCCACCACAGGAACGTGCAGGAAAGAAAGGCTAGGGGCCTTGGACTCAGCCTCACGGTGGCCAGCTCAGCCACTGCTTCAGGGCCTCTGCCTGTGTGACCTCAGGCAAGTGACTCAACCTCTCTGTGCCTCCGTTTCCTCCTATGTCAAATGAGACTAAGGAGAGTACTTATTTCATGAAGTTGCTTTGAAATTTGAGTAAATATGTATAAAATATGCAGAAAAGGTCCTGGCATATAGAAAGCCCCCATGGGCACATGTTATCTCTCTATATTTTATTTATTTATTTATTTATTTATTCATTCATTCATTCTTTCCTTCATTTATATATCCATTATTATTCTCTATCAAATGGGAAAATAATGCCTGCTTTGCTGTCCCCATCAAATGGAACCATGGATGTGAATGCTTTCTACAAACCACACATTTCTATACAAACGTATCGTAACCACGATGTTATCTGACCTGGGTCCTACACCTGCTCACCCCGGATGGGTTCCAGCCAGCCTCGGCAGGGCGGGACCACCACCTCCTTCATTCTCCAGGCCCTACCTCTACTGATGCAGCCTGACGGGGTAGCAGCAGCCCCCTTGGCGGCCGCACCCTCCGATGCCCCCCAGGCCACCCTCTGCCCCTCTCACACCTGTCTCTCCCCCACCATACAAAGCCTGTCTGGTTTTCGGTACCCAAATCTGAGGCTTTCTATTTACCCTGGTATAAATGTCAGCCATGGTCAGACACACGTGTCGTCTGTTTGGATGATACAAAGCAAGAAAACTATGGGGGGATCCCCCCAACCCACCCATGAAGGCAGGGCTGCCTTCTAGGGGTCCTGGCACCAAGCCCGAGTCTGGTACCTGGCTTATAATGATCGGATGGGGGAAGAGAAGCAGCAGCCCCCCACAGCCTGCATTGTGAGGCTCAGACTCCTCACCCACCCTCCCCCCACACGGGCACTGCCCAGAGCACCTAACGCCACGACTGGCATCATGGCCACCTCTCTCCCAGCCCTGACTGCCATGGGACCATGAGAGCGGGCAGGTTTGATTGCCTGGTGGTTTCTCTGGAGGTGACACGCCTTCGTCCGTCTCCTCCACACCCCTGAACCCCAGCCCACCCACAGAGGAGTCTTCCTGCAGATCTGCCACCTGCCTTCTCAGCCCACGGGCCAGGCAGGGTCCCTGCAGGGTCGAGGCCCCAGAGCAGAAGCCTCTGTGCCACGCCTCTCCCCAGGTCTTCCCTCCTGGCGCAGGACCCTGGGATGGCACTTATGAGTTATGATTCTCATTACAAGCCTTCCCTGAGGCCTCCCACTGTGAGGTCGAGGTCACTGGGGAGGAGGAGGAGTGGACAGTGAGATCTAGAGCAAGGTGGGGGCAACTGGACGCCCTTCCTCCTGAACAGACGGCATGCCTTGGTAGGGAGCAGTCCGGAGGGTGAGGCAGCAGCTGCAGCTGAAGCTGGGGGAGGGTGGGAGCTGGAGAGGGGGAGGGGTGTGTGAGCGTCCCAGCAGGGGGAGGGCATGAGCTGGGGGAGGCAAGGGAAGGGTGTAAGCTGGAGGGGATGTGAGCTGGGGGGGGGGGGCGTGAGCTGGAGGGGCCATAAGCTGGGCGAGGCAGGGGGAGGGTGTGAGCTGGATGGGGGCGTGAGTTGGGCGAGGCAGGGGGAGGGTGTGAGCTGGAGGGGGTGTGAGCCAGAGAAGTGTGAGCTGGAGGGGGGCATGAGCTTGAGGGAGGCATGAGCTTGAGGGGTTGTGAACTGGGGGAGGCAGGGAGGAGGGTGTGGCTAGGAGAAAGCGGTCCCTCAGGCCTGAGCTTTCCCCTCCTGCTAGCTGGGTGGCCTGGCTACTTTTTCCGGCCCCTTGGCCTCCATTTCCTCCTCTCCTGCAGGGGTCACAGCTCCATCAGACCAACCCACCTGTCAGAGTACAAACACTTTGTGACAACCATCATCCTCTTTATTATCCAGAAATGAAAACCATAGCTGATAAAGCATACTCATCAAGTAATCATTAAAAAAAAAAAAAAGTGCCCTAACCGTAATATAAAGTAGGAATCAAAGGAAAGTGGTTTAGAATAAAATAATACAAACTTCAGAAAGTCAGTGCCAAGGTGTGTTGGTTTGAAACCCCAGAAAAGCATGTTCTTAAAGGAACCCATTCCTGTGGATGTGAACCCACTGTAAGTGGGACCTGTGCTTCAGTTAGGGTACAACCCACCTCAATCTGAATAGGTCTTAATCCTCTTACTGGAGTCCTTTATAAGATAATGAAATTCAGATGAGGAGAGAAAAGCCATGGAAGCAAGAAGCTGAAATCAAAGGAAACCCAGAAGAGAAGGGAGAGATCAGCAGATGCCACCAAGTGCCATGTGACAGAGGAGTCAGGGATCACCGGCAGCGGGTTTGCAGGAAGAAAGCATCGCTTTGATGATGCCTTGATTTGGAGAATTTCTTGGCCTCAACTGTAAGCGAGTAAATCCTCATTGTTTTATGGTACCTGCTTTCAGCAGTCTAGCAAACTAAAACACGGGGGCATAAGGCAAGGAGAAAGGAGGGCTGTCCACATCTCCATGTGCCATCACCATGCACAGGAGGCTACAAATGCACTCAGATACAAGCAGATGTTGTTAACTCCAAAGCCAAACATGGGTTCCTTAAAAAGTTAAACACAGAATTACTACATGACCTGCAATTCCACTTTTAGGAATATATAGGAAAAAACTGAAAACAGGGACTCAAACAGATATTTGCACACCAGTGTTCACAGTGGTATTATTCCTAATTGCCAAAATGGGAACAACCCAAGTGTCCATCAACCAAGGAACGGATAAATAAAATGAGGTACATCCATGCAATGGAATATTATTCGGCTGTAAAAAGGAATGAAGTTCTGATTCATGTGACAACATGGATGAATCTTGAAGACGTAATGTTGAGTAAAATAAGCCAGACATAAAAGGACAGATAATGTATGATCCCACTTATATGAAAATTGCTTGGATTTGGAATTAAAAAAAAAATCATACAGGCAGAAAGTAGATTCAAGATTACCAGGGCTGGGGAAGTGGCTTAATGGGTTCAAAGTTTCTGTGTGGGATGATGAAAAATTTGGGGAAATAGGTAGTAGTGGTGATTGTTCAACACTGTGAATACAATTAATGCCACTGAATTATATACTTAAAAATGGTTAAAATGGGAAATTTTGCGTTATGTATATTTTACCACCCAAAAAAAAAAAAAAAAAAAGCATACAAGATGTTGCCAAAGGTGATGAGATTTTCTGAAATCATGAACAGCTCTGTCACATTCAAATCAGAACAAAGTACAACTTGTCACAATTTAGAAACTAGCTGTGCTCCTGGGAAACCACAGTTAGGGTCTCAGCTCAGAGGATTCTCAGCAGATTTTCTCTTCTTGAAGGTCTGAGTGGATAGGGGATGGAGGATCCAGTATCTCCATCCCCTCCATAAATGCCAATAGCCCCCCAATACTGGGACAACCAAAGATACCCCGTCCTGGGCAGTCCCACCACAAGGGGAGCCCCTGAGCCACGTGTGGGCAGAGATCCCGCCTCATAGCAGGTACCTGAGAAATTGAGGTCCTTTGCCATGGAAATGGCAGTTGCTCTTGAGGCTCTCCCCAGAGAGAGGGGAAGCTGGATGCTGGAAGTCAGCAGGGTGAGGAGGCTGTTCATTCAGGGGAGAGAGAGAAAAGTATAGATTCCAAGAGGAACAGGGAATCTCGGCTATGGGGAAGGGCATGGGAGGTGGTTAAGACCTACAGCCCCGCGAGTGGGTGAGGGGTGAGGGAGAGCGAGGGGTCAGGACACCGCCGACGTGTCCAGCTTGAGGGAGTGGGGGATGGAGACGGGGCCCCCAACAGAGGAGGTGTTGTGGGGGGCAATGCCTCCACTCTCAGCCGCGCCGAGCGTGGCCTGAGTGTGGGTACCCGGGCGCAGATGCCCAGGTGTGTGAGATGGGGCAGCCGGGCTCATACCACCCGGTCCGGGGGATCCCTCCTTCCCAGCCACGGGGCCTGCCACGTTTCCAAGCAGGTGCCCGCTCTAGTGGCAAATCTGCACAGGAAACTCCTAGCACTCCCCACCCCTCCACACCCCCCCACCGAGCACACCGCAGGCCCCAGGTGTAGCAGGTGAAATCTTGTCTTCTACAAAGACAAGCTCAAGTCCTAACCCCTGGGCCTGTGGGTGTGGCCTCATTGATAAATAGGGATCTCGGAAGCTGCTATTAAGGTGAGGCCAAACTGAGTCAGGGACATGGAAGTCGCTCACCACAGGACAAAGGCTTGCCGGCAAACCACCACCGGAATGCTACACTTTGGAGAAGGCATGGCCTTGCAGCAGGGTGTGGTATTTGTCATAGCAGCCACGGCAAACTAAGACACGGGGACTCCCATAGAAGAAACCTTGGCACTGCCAAGTCAGCCTCCTCCTGCCACTCGCCAGGATGCCCCTCTGTACTCTCCTGTCCCCACCATCAGCCTCTAGCTGATGACAAGCCCGGCTCCTTCTGCACCACATAGGCCGGGGCTGCTCAGCTGAGTGCTTCTCCTCCACTTACTTCCAGCCATACCTTGGAGACCAAGTCTTAGACCATCACCGTGAAAGCAAAACACATCCAAGTCCTGGAAGCCCCTACACGCCAAAATAGGACTTCATGAATGAACATCAATTTCGGCCTGGCTCAGAGGCCCCAAGCTCTCTGAATCGAATTTCTAGATCTAATGACAACGCTGCCCTACCAGTCCCTGAGGGCAGGAGGGTAAGAACACCGAGGGCTTGGATCAGCCAGAGAAACAGTTCATCAAAAGGTCAGGCCTCCCAATGGAGAGGCTCTCAAGCTTCAGGATCCCGACTCACTTGGACTGCTCACTGGAAATGCAAATTCCAGGGCAGATTCCCTTAGAAATCCAGGGTCTGCAGGTCTGGGGTGGGGCCTGGGAAGCTGCATTCCAGCAAACCACCCCAGGTGATACGGAGGCAAGTGATGCAAGGGGAGCACATATGGAGAAATGCTGCCTTTCAGATTTGTCCCTTCCTCTAACCTGGTGGTAATTTTTCCGGCTTTGCCCCCTTAGCAGCTCACCAGCTGCTGCAGGCTTGTACTTGGCGTCGGGTCCCTGCCCTGCCTGCCCGTGGGCTTGGCCGAGGCAGTAACACCTACCAACACTTACTGAACCCCTACCACATCCCAGACACCAATCTAAGCGTGTATAGCTCACTTACTCCTAGTACTCTGACCCCACGAGATGGGACCATCATCACACCCATTATGGTGATATTGAAACTGAGGCCCAGAGAGGTTAAGTAACCAGCCCAAGGTCACACAGTGTTGGGGAGGGGATTTGAACCAGGCTAGTATAGCCCCAGAGCCCAAGCTAGACCCTCTTGCCTAAGGTACTGCCCAGGCTGTTTTTAGCCTCCCAGAGGTGCTTGTTCAAGAACTCAGCTTTCCAATCCTCTTGGGTTCAGGTCTCATGGCCATGTGCCTGCCCCAGCTACTTCCACCCCCACCTGCTGGCCTCAGTTCCTACATCCAAAAGGGTCGGTATGGAGGTGTGATGACGTGAAGCTGTATGAACCCCAGAAAAGTCAGTTCTTAAAGTTAATCCACTCCTGTGGGTGTAGACCCATTGTAAATAGGGTCTTTTGGTAAGTAGGATCTTAAGATGTGATCCACCTCATTCAGGGTGGATCCTAATTGTCTCACTGGAGTCCTTTATAAAAGAATAAAATTCAGTCAAAGAAAGAGAAAGCAACAGAAGCCAGAAGCTGAAAGCAACGAAACCCAGAAGAGAAGGGAGAGACCGGCAGATGCCGCCACGTGCCTTGCCATGGGACAGAGGAGCCCAGGATCACTGGCAGCTGGTCTTCGGGTAGAAAGCATAGCCTGATGATGCCTTGATTTGGACATCTTTCTCAGCCTCAAAACAGTAAGCTCGTAAGCTGATATCTTCCCATCGTTAAACGCCATCCCTTTTTATGGCATCTGCTTTGAGCAGTTTTTGTAAACTAAAACAGTAGGGAAAGAGCCCCTCCATGCACCGGGTCCCTACTGAGTGGCAAGGCCTTACTGTCCCTTCGTACGCCCTGCCATAGGAGGGGTCCGGGGGGCACCCAGCCCCCCAAGGGTGAACCAGGACTTAGGACCAGATCCCGCAGGGCAAGAAGGTATTACTGCACAAGCAGGTGCACCACACCTGCCCCCCACCAGGCAGCCACAGCTCCTGCCACATCGGCCCAGTCCTGAATCACTGACCCCAACTCTGCCCCTCCATGCCAGCTCCTGTGACAGCCCTCCACACCTGCTTCCTTCCCTTCCTTCCCTGATGGCCTGACTTTCCTTTTTCATTCATCATTCACTCATTATTCCGATCCTCATCTTCTCCTTGAGAAACAAAGCCAAGAGGGCCAACTCCAGGGGTGAGCGCATGGGCTCTCCCTGCAGTCAAGACCAAGCTCTGCCATGTCCAAGCTGTGGGGCCTTGGGCCAGGCGCTTGGCCTCTCTGTGCCCTCCCTGTAAAGTGGGGGTAATTCTAGTACCGAGTCACCCCACCCAGGGTGACCGTGAGGGTGAAATGAGGCCAAGTGTGCAGTGTTCAGGGCAGGGGCTCGCCCGAGATGTGAGCTGTGTAAGTGCTTGCTGTTTTTATTCCTGACAAGGTGGAACAGACGATCTGGGAATGTAACTTCCGGGATCTGAATGGAATATTTTTTTCCAGCTCTTGAATCCCAGGTTTATCTCATTTTATGCTTCAACACATTGGCACAGATGGGATGTGTCTGTGTGTGCCTTTCTGTGTGCATCTCTCTGTGTGTGTTTGTGTGTCTGTGCGTGTTTATGTGCATTGCGTCCTTCTGTGTCTGGGTGTATGTCTGGGTGCCTGTATGCGAGGTGTGTCTTTGTGTGTGTGTGTGTGCACATTTCCATGTGATCTTTCCAAACGCAGTTTGGCATGTCTCTCCCCAGGAAGACATCTCTGCAACCCAGCATGATAAAACCAAAGCTCTATGGCCTGCCAAGCCCTTTGTCCTCTGACCCCAGACGCCCTGTGCCCAGCCACACAGGCGGAGGACCACCCCCACAGCACACCGTGCCCGCCAGCCTCTGAGCCTTTGCTCATGCTGTTCCCTTCAGCTGGAATCCCTTTCCTTGTGCCCCAACTCGCTCTCCCAGAACCTCCTCCAAAGTCCCTGTGGCCCTCCTCTCGGCCCTGGTCTGCCTAGGTCTTCCACTCTCTCTGACTGGTGCTTCCCACAGCCCCTCCTCACACCCAGGCAGCTGTCCCTGCCCCTGTCCCCTGCCCGTGTACATGGAGCAAGACCTGAGAAGACGCTCATCACTCAGATGCCATCTCAGGCCCTGCCCACCCTTTCAGAGCCCCCAGGAAGCAGCTCCCCTGAAAAGTAATGTGGAGACCACAGTTTAAGCAGCACATGTAGCTGAAGCCTTTCCAGGAAGCACCCCACAGACCCCATCTTCCCCCCAAGAGACCCATCCCTTTTCCTCCCTTCCTATGGCAACACCGTGAATTTTCTCTAAATTGAATCCCCCTGCCTTGCTATCTTGCCCTATTGCCATTGATGCTAATACACACTTGCAATTGGACAAGAGAAATTACTGGGGTTCCCCCCAAAATCAGCACTGTTGAGGACTGGGCTGCCTAGGATTTTTTCTTAAAATCCCCTGCCGGTCAGGGTTGCAGGGATAGAGATTGCCCAGTGGGTTCCTAGTCTCCAGCTCACAAATGTGAAAATCCATCTTTCTCGTTTTCTCCACCCCTGCACCTCGCAACTCTCGTTGTGCTAGATCCAAGACAGAAAATATTAGTGTTCCTTAATTCTTTCCTGGCGTTCACAACTAAATGAGAAATGTAGCCTATTATTCTGGACCTGGTGGTTTCTCACCCCGGGAAAGCTAATACATCTCTCTCCCTCTCTCCCCCGACTACTGCACAGGGAGTTTATTTCGAAATGTGATTCGAGTTGGCCCACAGTCGGCGAGGAGAGGCGGATGATTGTGGAAGCAGGAGGGCGGTGATAAATGTGCGGGGAGGGGGGCCCAGGAGGCATGCTGGCTGTGTGTGAGTGTGCGATGGGTTATATTTTGAAGGAGAAGGTCCCCCACATTCCTCTGTGGGAGGTGAAGCCCAGGGGAGCTTAAATAGGAGGGCAACCTCAGAAGCAGCAGCGGACAGGTGGGCCAGGGCGCCTGCTGCCCATCCTACCGTGGCCTTCCCGAGGCTGAAGCCAGGGGTCTGAGCCATGTGGCACTCCCCCCCACACCCGCTCCTGGCTGCTGGTGGGCTCGTGGCAGCCGTCCAATCTGCTGGTGCTGGCCCTGGGAGGAACCCGCAGTCTTGGGTTCAGATATGAGAGAGATGCATCCAGAAATATCCCTGCTCATAGGTGGGGTCTGTGCACACACACACCCCCCAATAATAAAATCACTGGATGTGGCTCCAGAGAAGGACTCTCCCTTGGGTCCTGGGCCTCTCTAGTATCTCCCCAAAATCCCTGTTGTCATGGGAGGTGTCTGCTGATGTAGGGGTGATGGGGGGCTGGTTGCTGAACTAGGTGGGGATTAAGACTTGGTCGGAAAGCATCCTTCTGAGAAGGCCGTGGGAGGCTGGGGCACTGCTGCAGGGGTGCTAGGGGGGGCTATGGAGGGGCCAGGCACAGCTTCTGAGACTTCAGAACGGCTGGCATCACTCTGGGATTCCAGGGCTGGGGCAGGGGGATAAGATCCTTAAAGGGGAAACAAATCCCAAAGCAGGCTCTTGTTGAGTCTGTGAAGTTTCTTAAGACATTACCGCCACCGGATTAATATAAAGTGTTTGCCTCCTGAAGATATGAGGCAGACTTAGAAAGAAAGGGAGAGAAGGGGAGGGGGAGAGGGAGAGAGAAAGAGAGGGAGAGATAGAGAGAGGGGGCCATGAGGGAGGGAGAGGGAGCGAAACAGAAAAAAAAGGAGGGAGGGAGAAGGGGAAGCAAAGGGTGGAAAGAAGGAAGGGGAAGGAGGGAGAAAGAGGGAGAGGAGGAGAGAGAGAAAGAGAGGGAGAGAGGGAGAAAGAGAGAGGGAACGAGGGAGAAGGGAAGGGAGGGAGGGAGAAGTGGAAGGGGAGGGAGGAGAGAGGTGGAAGGAGGGGGAAAGAAGGAGAGGAGGAAGGGAGGGAGGGAGAGGGAGAAAGAGAGAAAGAGGTGGGGGGAAGGAGGGAGAAGGGGAGGAAGAAGAGGGGAAAGAGAGGGAGATGGCACATCCTGGACTACTCAGGGGAGTCTGTTTCTCACTCCTCTGCAACAGCTGGCCCATTCAAGAGGCAGTAGGTTGTGGCAGGAAGAGAAGGGTTTAGTGTTTCCAATCCTGTGGCTCTGCCATTTTCTAGATGTGGGAACCTCAGGGAGAGCCACCCCTCCTTAAGCCTTTGTCTCCTGCACAATGCAGCAAGTGACCCCTATCCCGAAGGACCCTGGACGGTGAACCCAGAACCCCAGCCCTGTGTAGGGCACAGCTCAGGCTTTAATAACTGGCATTCCCTCTGCTCCCACTGCATAGACAGAGAAGGTCAAGGGCAAGAGGCCAAGGACACGAACTCCGAGGAGGTGGTACTGCAAAATAAGGGCTGAGCTGATCAGAGCAGAGCACCCACGGGTGGGTGTGTTTCTCCAAATCCTCACAAATTATCTCCACTGCCAAGGTCACGGCCACCCCAGCCCCAGCTGCCTTCTTTATCCCGGCAGTGCAGGTTTGGAGGTCATGCTGACAACCTGGATCTTCCAGCATTTTCTAAATGAAACTGGCTGCCCGATCTGCTCCATGGCTGTTTCCTTGGGGCTGGGCCCTCGGCCTGGGGGCGGGCCTGAGCCTGTCCCACTGTCCTGAGTGGAGAAACCAGTGGGTCCAGATGGTCCTGAAAGCTCCCCCAACTTGCCTTCACATCCTCGGCTTTGTCACCACTACTCTACACCCTCCCATGGACCCTAGGAGGTGGGTCTCACCTTCCTCCCCATTTGCCAGATAAGGAACCCAGGCCACCTCAGCCACCTCCTGAGAGAAACTCAGGGGAGAAAGTGGAGGAGAGCTGTGGGCAAGAGGACTCCAGGGGCCTGGGCACACCCCCTTCAAGGTTTCACATCCTCGCCCACCCTGCACCGTGGGTATGCGGCCTCTGCTCGCACACTCCAGTGACAGGAGGCTCATCACCTCACACAAGAACTCAGTCCAGCATCAGGCACTTGCACGGAGCAGAACCCTTCTTCCTATTCAACTGACACCCACCACCTCATGGACCCCTCCCAGAACAACCAGTACTACCTGCTCAACAGGAGAGCATGTTCACTCCCTCTGCCTATGACTGCCCTGCAGAGACAGGGACTGTGACCATGGCTGCAGATATTCATTGGTGCCAACTCAATGCCAGCGGATGGGGTGGGGCTGCTGTCATCAGTCTCCTCTAACTTGGCTCTCTGTACCAGGGGTCTCTGGCCGCCGCTGGACACAGTTAGTGCTGCCCCTCACCCCCACTCCCTGGCAGGGCCAAAGCATCCCAGAATGCTTCGTGGTGAGGGGGGCTTCTCTCGTAGAAGCAACAAATGGCCCCTTGGACCCCCAGTGAGTGTGCCACCCTGCTTGTCCAAGACCAAAGACAGGGTCTGTGGGGGTCTGAGCTGGCCAGAGACCGCCGTGTGGCTCACCAGCTGTCCCCACACCTCGCTCACTACTCCTGATGGTCTCCTCCAAGGAGGAGCTCCCCGAGACGCCCAGGATCCCACCAGGGAAGCCTCTGCCATGAACCGTCCTGGAGCATCACTGCTTTTCTCTGATTTACACCTCAAAGTCCCATAGAAGGTTTCCTCTGAAGACAAGACTCTGCCACAGAAACAGGAAAGAGGAAAAAGGAAAGAAACTTTCCTTCTGAGTCAAGGATCACCGAGGCTGGAGGCACTGACCAGGCCCTGACTCCCATGCTTCCCCTAAATGACGGCCCCATGGGGGATAATGACAGCACAGCCCCCTCACCCTCCGAAGCTCCTGATTGCACACACGGAGTCACGGTCGCACGCACCGAGTCACGGCCACACGCACCGAGTCACGGCCGCAAGCACCGAGTCACGGTCGCACGCACCGAGTCACGGCAGCACGCACCGAGTCACGGCCACAAGTACC
>JAKSZT010054338.1:3897324-3944492 GCA_026826555.1 Tolypeutes matacus | reverse complement strand
ACGCACCGAGTCACGGCAGCACGCACCGAGTCACGGCCACAAGTACCGAGTCACGGCCACACGCACCGAGTCATGGCCGCAAGCACCAAGTTACGGCCGCACGCACCGAGTCACGGCCACAAGTACCGAGTCACGGCCGCACGCACCGAGTCACAGCCGCAAGTACCGAGTCACAGCCACGGCCACACGCACCGAGTCATTGCTGTAAACACAAAGTCACAGCCGCACACAAGTCACAGCCACATACAACAACTCATGGCCACACCCACCGAGTCACAGAGGGCCTTTCCCACAGTCAGGGACCCGACGCAGATACAAAACATTCTCCAGACTCAGACCTTCCTCCAGTCCCTGCTGCTTACACCTCGCTCCCTGCTACCAGCCAGCTCCAAGCAAGCGCTCCCACCTCACAGAACAAGGGAATGAGGAAAACGAACCCACAGCGAGGCTCTGGGGTGGTGGCGACACTGGATTGCACACATATCCCACTAGGGTTTTCCACTGGCAAAAGTGCTCCGAGGTCCATATGGCCCAGGAATCACACTCCTGTTTCCTAGAACTGGAAACAGGGACTCAAGACAGATACTTGGATGCCAATGTTTGAGGCTGCATTATTCACATTAGCCAAGAGGTGGAAGCAGCCCAAGCACCCATCCACAGACAACTGGATCAACAAAATGTGGTACCATCCACACAGTGGAATATTATGCAGCTGTAAAAAGGAGTGAAGTCCTGATGCATGCGACAACACGGGTGAGCCCTGAAGTTCTTCACCTTGAGTGAAACAAGCCAGACACAAGGGGACAGCTACTGCATGATCTCGCTCATATGAAATTCCTAGAATAAGCAAATTCATAGAGACAGAAAGTAGACTAGAGATTACCAAGGACTGGAGGGAGGGGGAATTACATTATTGATTAATGAATGCAGGGTTTCTGTCTGGGATGATAAAAACGTTTAGGTGATAGATGGTGGCAATGGTTGCACAACGCTGTGAATGTAATAATATCACTGGATGGTACAGCACTCGTCGCCCCAGCAGCAGTCTTGCGCAGCAGCTCGTTGCTGTTCATCGTCTGCACCTCCCACCAGAAGGGCTCTGTCTTCTGCTGCTGTCGCCCCACGCCTAGAGCAGGCCCTGGCGGGCGGCTGGCGCTCCTTCAGCGCTGGCTGATCGAGGCAACAAATATCATCGTTATTAGAAGGGCTCTGAGTCCTCCTCTGGCCCCTGCTTTGTCTTAGGCTCTTGGCAAAACTGAGCTCCTGCCTCAGTTTCCCAATGTGTACTCCAGTCTCTCTCAAGGACAGACCCCCATACTGAGGCCAGTCCAGGTTGGACACTCTCTCCCCCAAGCCGCTGACAACCCAGTGGGGCCCACACACCAGTCCTCCTGGCTGAGGCCCGGGGGATCTCAAGGAACCCCAAACTCCAGCCTCCCCCACCCCCAACCCCAGGAGTGGCCTTGGTTGTAAGGGCTGGGGTGTAAGAAGCCCACCACCACTTCATCTCCAGTTCCATGAGAGGAGGGGGAGGCTGGGCTACAGAGAGCCCCTAATGAGCCAGTCCTGGGGACACAGACCAGCGCACCGATCCTTCCCTCATTTATGTTTTCATCTCAGGACACAGAGTTTTCTGGATAACACTGCTTCCTGCAGATCTCCCCTGCTGGGGCAGAGACAGGTGACAGAATTAACTTATCAAAGGAATAGCATCAGAGTAAGTTACAGGTTTCCTCTGGTTGCATTAAAATAAAATTACAGGCTTCTCTCCAAATCCCACTGCCAGCCTGCGTGATGGTTCAGCTCAGAACAGCCAACAGTGGCTCAACCCCAGCTGGGGATGGAGGCACCGCATGGCAGGCAGTGGCCTCCCACCACAAAGGCACATAGGGCCGGCGGCAGCTGTGTGGCCTTAGGGGGCTTACCTTGCCTCTCTGAGCCTCAGTCTTTGTTAAGGATTGCATTATGTTCAAGTCCTAATCCCCGATCCTATAAATATGACCTTATTTGTAAATAGGGCTGTCTGAGTCTGCTGGGCTGCTGAAAGGCAATACCCTAGAAATGGGTTGGCTTTCTCAATGGGGATTTATTAGCTCACAAGCTTACAGTTGTGAGGTCGTGGAAATGTCCACATTGGGGCATCATCAGGAGATGCTTTTTCCCCAAAGACCAGCCGCCGGCGATGCTGGCTCCTCTGCCACATGGCAAGGCACATGGCGGTGTCCGCTGGTCTCTCCCTTCTCTTCCAGGGTTCATTGCTTCTAGCTTCTTGCTTCCGTGGCTTTCTCTCTTTCTGTCTGAATTTTATTCCCTTATAAAGGATTCCAGTAAGAGGATTAGGCCCCACCCCAGGCCATGCCTTTAATCAAAAGGCCCTTAACCGAACTGACCTAATCAAAAGATCCCACCTATAAGGGGTTCACACCCACAGGATTGGATTAACTTTAAGAACATACTTTTCTGGGGTCCATCGAGCTTCAAACAGTCACAAGGGCCTTTGAAGACTTTATTAGTCAGGATAAGTCCAAACGGGGTGCGAGTGAGCCTAGAATCATTAAAAGGAGGCGGAATTTGGGCATACAGAGAGGCAGAGAGAGAGGAGAAGGCCATGTGATGGAGGCAGAGCTGGAGTTGTGGACTGCCGAGCGGCCACTTGCCAAAACCCTACAGAGCCTTGAGGGAGCATAACCTCACAGACACATTGAGACCATACATTCCTGTGTTCAAGCCAACTTGTCCTTGGAGTCTGTTGCAGCAACCCTGGCAAACTAATTCAGTTCTCCTTGCCCTGGGAGCAGGCCGGTGGCATGGCACCACCTGGCTGGGTTCCCAAGGGGAGGTGCAGATGGGAACGCACGTATTTGGCATCTGTGTGGCACCCATACTCACTGCCTCTGGGTCCCCTTCATACCCCTTTTCCATCCAGGCATGAGAGCCATGGGGTTCCCATGGAAAGTTCCTCAACTTCTGGGTCCTCCAGGCCATGAGGTCCTCACCCTTGCTCTCAGCAACTTAGGGGAGGGTTCCCCAAAGTTCCCCACCCCTGGGGTGTAGCCAAGGCCAAAAGGCAAATCTAGAAGGTTCTAGAAGATTCCACCAATGAGGCCCTCCCCACATGCAATGCCAACCAGTTACTGAGCTTTATCCTCAAAGGCCACCCCAGCCACGAGCCCTGTCATCAAAAGTGAGCCCAGAAGCCAGGTGGGGGACAGACCCACAGAGCCTTTAGGCTGAGGCTGTCCAGGGCAAGGAGGGGGACAGAGGGAAGGCATTCAAGGCAGGGAGGAAAGCGCCACACACTTGGACGCTTAGAGGAGCCTGATGGGTAAGGGAAAATGCAAGGCTTTGGGGGAGATTTGAAGTTAGAAAGACAGATCAGCCTGGAAGGGAGTTGGGGTCCACGTGACGAGGTGAGAATAAAATGAACGTGACTGAAGCAACCCTCATCATCCGCTGTTTGATATCCTCCTTCTTAGCCACAGGGCTTGGACCTGGAGCATCCGGAGGGTGGAAACGGTCACTTTTTTAAATCTCTGCATCCTCGCCAGCTAACCCAGCAGCTGGCACTCGATAAATATTCAGAACCGAAGTGAACACAGTACGTGCTCAATATACGACACAGGAGCACAGAGGCCCCAGCAAAGTCAAAGCAGGCAGAGGCAACAACCAGAGTTTTATAAATCCCAAAGCGCTTTGGATAAGAGTGACCTGTATGGTCATCAAGTTCTGGAATACCAGACTCAAGGGGCACCCGGAGTCGCTGACTAAAGCAGTTCTAGGAAAAACTTAAAAGATGCCTTCCTTCCTCTAAGACATCGACCTCAGCAGCATTTCCTAATCTGTGTTTAGTATTGCATGAAAGGGACCCGTGGTACAAAAAGACCTTCCAAGTAAGCACTTTTTGGTCAGAAGAGATCAGAAAATGCTGTACATCCCGACCTCATCTTGGACATTCACCACATCCATCAGCATACTAAAAGCTCTGATAAGTCCCGCAAGAAAGAAATCCATTAGATCCCAAATTCTCAAAATGCATTTGACCACTAGACGTTTTGCTTCATGTCTCGTACAGATGTTTGCACCCGGAAAATGCGGATGTCCCGGACCTTGAAAAGAGGCTGAACATGGGTAGACAACAGTAGGTTTTTGCTAAATGTGTAAGTAGGAGGCCTTTTCCTTTATATTATCACTGGAAGCAAGAGTGTCAGTGCTGACGTGTTTTAATAGTGATGCTGACAGCTGCGGCTTAGACTCTGTGCCCAGAGCCACCATGCCAAACCCTAGAAGGCACAGCCTCTCCCTCCGGAGCTGGTCTCCAGGCCTCTTTGGGGAAGGTGTCAGGGTGAGTCATGACAACAAGCATCTGCTGAAACTGTGAGCATTTTCAGGACACAGACCCTAGCACACTCTGACACAGTGCCCGAGGCTCTGGCTTCTGGAAATGAAGAAGACGGTTCCCTTCAGCCAGTGGCAACTCTCATCTGAGAGGAAGGGGCAACCGCTCCGAGGATGACTCTGTGGGCCCAGCAGGACCCCCGCTCTCTCACACGTACACCCAATCTACAAACACCTCTGAGAGTTTAGCTGCAGCATAAGGAGCAGCTGTGGAATCTCATTTTCAAAGTTGAAACCTCCCACCCGAGGCCAAGAGATAGTTCTTTGACACCACAAGGGCTCCAGGCCTAGCCCCAGGCCTGGCAATAAATACCCAATAAATATTTGTGGAAGAAAAGAAGTCAGGGGATTGGAGGGTGGAAGAAGTCTTGTCCTGGCTCTAGCTCTTAGTAGCTGTAATTTGGGGGAGTCATTTAACTCCCAACCTATAAAGCCAGGGAGCTGCCCTCATCATCAGGAAGGCCCCCAAGTAGCAATACTTCCTAGACCCGCACCACACCCGAGAGGCCCAGAGAGGTTAAGTAACTTGCCCAGAGTCACACAGCCAATAAGGACCGTAGCTGGGTCTTATGGCACTCCTGCTTGGTGATCTTGCCACAATATCCTGCTATCTTGATCATGATTTAAATCAACATTTCAATACACAGGCCTGGTGTTTTCCTCTGGGAAGCCAGGGGGCAGGGCAGGCCATGGGCCCCTTCTTGACCTGGGTGGGTTACGTGGGTGCACCTTGCTCCTGGGTCTGTGTCCTCTATTCTGTCTGATATACTTTAAAAAAAAGCTCATTAGAAAGTATAGTGTTTTGTCACTGGACTAGACCGAAAGAGGAAGGGAGGGTGAGAGGAGGGAAAAAAAGAAAGAGAGAAGGAAGGAAGGGTGGGGGAGAGGGAGGGAGGGAGGGAGAGACAGAAGGAGGGACAGAGAGAGAAAAGGAGGGAAGGAGGTTGGTCAGCCTCTCGGCAGCTGTGGGGTCCTTAAGAGAAACCCTTAAATCCCCAGCAGTGAAATGGTATGGGCAGAAAATTCTAAAGCATCCCACTGAGCTTCAAGGTTAACTCCTGAGTAAGTGAAGTCTCAAAATCAGCCTCCACATATATTAGGAGCTAGTCCCATGGCTGTGAGGAGCACAAGAGAAAATTCAGTTGGGAGTCATGCCCCCAGGCCCCCAAATCATTTCCTGACTTGCATTTACATCTCCCTGCCCTCCCCACACACTCTCCTTCCTGCCTTCCTGACACATTCTGGGGTGGGGAACCCACGACCCCCGTGGGTTCCAGGCTCCCACTAACTGGGAACAACAAGCAGTGCCTCCTGGAAGGCTGCCAGACCAGCCCACAACGGGGCCAAGGGCCGCCGGACACCTGGAGCCCACTGAGGTCCCCGAGCCGCTGACCATGGCCCTGTCCAAGGCCAGCTCAGAGCCTCTCTGAGCACAAGCTTCCCACAGACCTCTCTGAAGGGACAGCTGCTCCTGTGGGTGGTTCTCTGCTCCAGGTGGCTGGAAGGAGGCGCTGCTGGCCTCGTGCCCACCCTCCTCCCCATCCCTCGCAGATGCTGCCGGGAGCGGGCTGGGGACTGACAGCTGGGCAGCCTCATCCTCTGAGACCATCCTCAAGACCCAGAAGGGGTTCTCTGACCAGCATGGGCCCGTCTGCTGCCTCGAGGATTTTCTCGGCACTGCCTAGTGCTAAACGGATACAGGTGGTCCCGGTGGGTCTCCCTTGTAGGAAGACTCTGGATGTGCTGCTCTTGTCTGGGCAATGTCTACGTTTCTGGGGGAGGCAATCTGGCAGAGTGGGAAGTGGAGCCAAGAGCACTGGGCTTCCCTTCTGCTTCTTCAACATCCCAGCCGTGGGACCCTGGACAGCCTGGCCCCTCCAGGCCAGGGTTGCCTCCTCTACAAATCGAACACGACAAACACGCCTCTCCATTCGTTGGCTTGTTTTTACATTTGCGGAGCGCCAGCTCTGTGCCAGGCGCTGTTCCAGGCGGAGGCTCGGCCTCTCCGTGTCAGCCAGGGCCGCGAGCCAAGCCAGCCTGTCTGACTCCAGCGCCATCTGACTCCACTACACGCCGCTGCTTTCTGAAACAGCAACTGACAGTTGAACATGAAGATGTCTCTATTTTTTAACATTTGGAAACCGCTCCCCGGCAAAAGTGCCCAAACAGCTGAAGTGGCACCAATTCCATGCCAGTATCCCAATGATTGTCAGTATGTAATTCGCCCGCCATTCACTGTGTGTGGCATACTGTGGCACCAAATACATCTGTGCTGAGTAGCTGAATGGAGACTCCACTAGGCTCTGAATAACGTAACCCACAGGCGTGGACAGCGAGTCTATCGATTCCGGCAAATGTTTGACCCAGGCCTCCAATCACGCTCGTGAGTGTTTCGCACAGACAACTCACTCAAGGATTTTTCAATGGTCTTTCCACAACACTACACGGTCTCGATCATGATTTAAGCCTATACGGCAATACACATGTACCTTGTTTTCCTCTGAGAGCTGGGGAGAGGTGACACCTCTTCAGGTACCAGTGGCTAAGCCACACAATGAGCAAGATGAGCAAAGGGCTCTGTTCTTCTCTGGACTTCTCAGCCATCGATTCCACCCAGCAAACATCAAATATGCTGGCAACTCTAAGACATTAAAGATGCCACTGAGAAGACTTAGAACCTAAGTGGGGACATATAGAGTCCACACCCATGGGAAACAGTGTCTCAGTTAGCTACAGCCACAATAATGCCAAGAAACAAACAGCCCCCAAAACTCAATGGCATGAAATAACCACCCTTTATTATTTTACATGGGTCAACGGGTTGGTTGGGTGAGTCTTCCCGTCAGGGCCGGGCTTGGCCAGCTCACGTGTCCGTGGCCAGCTGGCAGTTCAGTTGCAGGGCTGGCTGTCCTCAGATGGCCGAGGTAAGACAATCAGACTCTCCTCCACGTGGTCTCTCATCCTCCAGCAGGCTAATCCCACTCGTTCTCATGGCAGTGTCAGGGTTCCAAGGAAAAGCATAAAACTGCCAGAGGCCAAAGTGCAGACAAACAGACTTGACATCGCCCCTTCCGGTGGTGCAAAGTTAATCTCTCAGGCAGCCCAGATCCTGGGGTAAGGAAACACACCACGCCTGATGGGAGGAACTGCAAAGTCACATTGCCAAGTCCACAGAGATGGGGAGGGACAGAGTATTGAAGCCAATTTTGCAACCCACCTACCCCCATGACCCCTTCCTGCCCAGTGCTGTTCCGTCTTTTCTACTCAACGCACATTTTCCCCACACACTTCTGGGGAACCCAAACTAAGACAGCCACATCCTGGCCGATCTGATCTTACAACTGATGTCAAAGGCTGGGTCTGTCCCACCGTGGCAAGGGATATGAGTTTTCCACTTACAATGCCAAGTTCTGTTTAAATAAACGTATTTCTGGTAAATAAATGGACTTCTCTTATAAAAACTAGTTGCAGGAAAATAATAAATAGTAGGGCAAAGGAAATATAGGTACGGCAAAAACTGTGATGGCTGTGTTCAATTGCCTCTTGTTACAATGCCCATAATTTACTTTAAAATCCCCAACCCTTATAGCGTGTTACTTGAGAGGTCAATGCCCTACGTCAGGAATCGCCACTCCCAAGTGTGGGCAGCCAGCGTCAACCCACAGGCCACCACCCTCTTCAGGAGGCTCCTGCGTGCACTTCAGCTCCTTTTACTTCCAGTCAGCACCAGGGGCTTTGCTAATTAGCTCAGACCTAGGTTTTGCCAGGTGCAGGAGTGGCTCGTTCAATAGCCCAGCTGGGGTGCAAATGGCTTCTCATTGGTCAAGCGGTGGTATCGAGAGCAGGATATTGCTGAAAGCCTCCCTGCCTCGCACGAAGTTCTGCATCCTCACAGGTGGTATCCGACCAAGTCCCCACACTCCCCTGATTCCCGTCACAAGCCCAGAGGATCCTTGCTCTCCAGCCCCCCGGGAAACACCGACTCATTTGCCTGGGTGCACCTTTCAGGAAAGGAGTTTCCAAACACCCAAAAGAACCCCCTTGAGCTCACTGCCCTGGCTGTACAGGTGCCACGTGCCCTGCTGAATTTGGTCTGACACCTGCTTCCCTTAGAACCTGCTAGAGAGGTTGGAGGGGGGCGGTTTTTAATGCACCCACAACCACCCTATTTTAACCCCACAATCTACCAAAACTAACCTACTACATGTGCCTGGCCAGGCTGGCTTTGGATGGTGCCCCACCCAAGGCACCCCCAAGGATGTGCAGGGACCCCTTTCCTTCCAATACCCTCCTCCCGTTCCTCCTGCCGCTTGACCCCCCCAGCCCCAGTCCGTCCTCTGGGCCCCCCAGATTTTCTGCAGGTGACAGCCCAAGGCAGCATGTTCCAGGCCCCCCAGGGGAACACCTGGGCTCCTGTGACCTCGTCACCCTGGCCCCCTCCTCTGGATGGAAGGGCATGGTCAGCCCTGGGTGCCCTCAGGCAAGTCTGTCAACCCCTGGCAGATAAAGAGCCCACCCCTCATCTTTCAACCCGCTATTGTCAAGTCTCCCCGTCCTGGCCTGTGCACGTGGCTTTTCTCCTTTTCTTTTTTTTTTTTTAACCTAAAGCTGGGCCAGATATTTATCTCTAATAATTTTCACTAGATTAGCTTTCAGCCAGTACTTCACGGTGTCAAAATCACTTACAGTGTGGATTCTCTCACATTAGCAGTCATCCCAGTTCTGTGTCAAGTGCAGATTTGATACGAGCCTCCACTGGAAATCTCCCAGGAGCAGCTCACCCAGCCTGAGCAGGGCCTGCAGGGCCTCCTCTGGGCTGCTGGAAGCTTCTAGGCCATCCCAGGCTTGTACTCTACCCCTCACCCCATTTCCCCAACCTGCTCACCTAGGGGTTATGGAAGTGGCCGGGGGCCTGTAAAGAAAGGCAATTGCTGAGACTGTCTTCCCAGGGCCCCAGGCTCCCCACCCACCTGCCTAACAATCCTTTCCAGCTGGGCCAATGCCAAGTGCCAGCTTGAGGGAGTGTAGGTTTTGATGGCCTAACTCCTCTCCCACATCTTTTTAAGGCTGGGGAATCATCCCCCCCCCCCCCCCGGGAATCTTCATCAGGGTGGGGAAGAGTTTCCCCCACTCTCCATCAGCCTTTCAAGAGCTGCCAAGCCTCAGGCTGCAGGAGAGTTCAGCCCTGGAAGGAAATTTCTGGGCTTAGAAACCTGTTTCTTTCTGAATGGGTCAAGAAGAGGGGGGCGAGGCACCGTCTCTCCAGGACCACTGGGAATTCAGGAGGAAGCCTGGGTTTTGCCCCCAAAATTGCCTTCAAGGCAGCTCTCATCCTCTCTACCTGCTGAACGAAGGTGACATTTCTTGATTGGCATTCAAGGTTCCAAGCACTCTTCCCAGCCTCCCACCCCCTAGACTCCCCACGCATGCCCTCGGTTTTCTAAATCGACTCACATGGTCACCACCATCACCCCAAAATCTGCTCATAGGCTCCCCTCTGTGGAAGGGCTGCCCCCTTTCTGCTAGGGTCCGCCCCACCCTTCAAAGCCCATCCTGACCACGGCTTTGTCCCGAGGCCATTCCTGCCAGCTACACACCGCACAGGTTGTCCTGCTTCTTTAAATCCCTTCTTGACTCTGGGAGTCATGGTGGCTAATATTTACTGAGTTCTTAGAACATGCCAGGCACCATTCTAAGTATTTTACTTATGTATCATTTTTAATCTTTACAAGTCTCTGAGGTGGGTGCTTTTATTTATTATCTCCATTTACAGAAAAGGAAGCTGAAGCACAGAGAGGTTAAGTGACTTGTCCAAGGTCACACAGCTAGTCAGTGCAGAGCTGGGGTTGGACCTAGAGTCTGTGATTCTGACCCCTCTCCCCCCTCACTAAAGGCTCACCTCCTGCCTCTCACTGGGGGGCAGAATGTCTCCCACTTCTCACTGAAATTCTTTGTTGGGTCTCAGACTCAGTGTGGCAGTTTGATATTACTTATGAATTCCAAAGAGAGATATCGATTGTGTTTGAGAACTGGTCTGTGATACCCTTTGATTGTATTAATTTCAAAGGCATTTACATTTACTTGATTAAATTAAGGTTAGGGCTTTGATTTGACCACACTAGTGGGACGTGGCCCAGGGTTGAGGCCCTGCTCCCTTGGTGGGCTATATAAATTTAGGACACTCACTCAAGGAGAACACAGAAGTAGATACACAGGAGAAGATACACAGAGGAATAGAGAGAGCTCCATAGACACGGAAGAGGAGAGAACTTGTCAGTTTTGATCCTTCGGCCCCGGGGAAGAGAGAGATGAGCCATTCACCTGATAGACTACGGCTGACCTTGTGAAGAGACCAGAGCTGCTGAGCCCAGAAACGAGCCCTCCAGCCTACAGCTGAGATCGGAAGAAGCTGGGACCATGGAGCCTTAAGAGGAGGAGAAAGGCTGAACCCTCGCAGACATCGCCTACCATTTTGCTTCAACAGGAGGCAACAGACATTTGGTGAGAAAGTACCTCTTATGTTTCCTTGAGCTGGACTCTTTCAGGCCTTGAAACTGTAAGCTTCTAAATTACATAAATACCCTTCATAAAAGGCAACCAATTTCTGGTACTTTGCATCAGCATCCCTTTGGCTAATACTCTCTACCTCCCAAAGGGTGGGGCTGGTGCACACAGTTGTAGAAAGATAGGAAATTTCCTTTTGGAAATTTCCTTATGGCTTCGTAATAATTTCATTAAACAGAGTTTATTTTATTCCTACTCCTCGGACATTTCCATCAGCTCATTTTCCCTGATTTCAACTGACTTTTGGCTGCAATATGGAATAGCAATGGAGAGGCAGTCAGCCTTGGGTTCAGATCCAGCTCTTGCTGTGTGACTGTACACAAATTACTCCATCTCTCTGGGCTTTGATCTTCTCTTCTGAAAACCCCAGTGGGAGTACCCAGGTCACAGAGCAGCTGTCAGAAGGAAATGAGAGAGGGCGCAAGCATGGGACCAGATCATGAGAAAGGACCACAAATGGAGCTGTCATCATCGTCACTGCCATTCTTATCCCAGGATAAGAACTAAGATCTCTGAGTTTCCACACATACCAGCTTTGCCTCTAACAAGCTGCATACCCGCAGGCTAACAGTTAACCTCTCTGGGGCTTGGTTTCTCCATCTGTACAATGAGCTCCTTCCCAGCTCCATCACCCCCTAGGACTCTGAGGGTCTGATATTTTATTTTTGATGTAGAGTAGCTTTTATTATTTTATTTTTATTCTACTTTATTTTATTTTCTGCCATGTTTACTGCTTTACAGCACGGCTCCATATTGCCATGATCAAAGTACAGGTATGACATTTCTTCTTGCCCTTTCTAAGGCTAGTAACCAGCTTTTAGGGGACACAGGAAACAGCCAAAGGTCTGCTGATGCCAAGAAGACATGCCAGGTTCTCCGGTTTGGGCCAACCTTGGAGAAGATGCTATGAGTGCAGTGGTAGCCGAGGGGGGGCAAGGGGCGGGCAAATACACAAGAAGTAGCCCCTGGCGGAGGAGAGAAGATGAAACAAGTGTGGGGACCTGGTGCAAATGACAGCAATATAAATTACAAGGCCGTAGGTGATATTTAATGGGCAATTGTCAGGAAATGCTGTCAGTGCCACTTTCGAAGCATGACCAGAATCTAACTCTTTCTTCCCACCTGTACCGCCACCCCCCTGTTCCAGCCACCGTCCTCACTCACCTGTATGATCGCAGGGGCCTCCTCTCAGGTCTCCCTGCCTCCACTCTTACCCCCTCATTCTATTCTCCAAGCAGCATCTAGAGGGGGCCTGCTAAAAACCCAAGTTAGTGTTCATAGCAGCTTTAGACCAAAAGCTGCAAAACCCAAGTGTCCAGTGATCCAGCCACACAGTGGAATATTACTCAGCCATAAAAAGGAATGATATTCTGACGCATGCTACAATATGGCTGGACCTTGAAGACGTAGTGCTAAGTGAAAGAAGCCAGACACAAAAAGGCAAATATTGTACGATGCCATGTGTATGAAATCTCTCAATTCAGCATATCTATAGAGACAGAAAGTAGATTAGCGGTGACCATGGCCTCGGGGGAGAAGTAATGGGGAGTTACTGTTTAATGGAAGCAGAGTTTCTACTTGGAGGGATGCAAAAGTTTTGGTAATAATGGTGAAGGTCTCATAACACTGTGAAAGTAATTAATGCCACTGAAATGTGTACACTTCAAAATGGTTCAAGGTTTATGTTATATAATATTTTGTCCAATAAAATTAAAAATAACATTTTTATAAAAAGTCAAAAGTCAGATCCCAGCCCTCTGCTGCCAGTATCTCTCACGGCTCACACTTGGCCAGAATAAAATTCAGAATCCTGCAGGGCCTGATGTAAACTCTCCCTACCTCAACCTCTGTCCTCACCTCCTGCTCCTCTCACCCTCATGGAACCTGCTCAGCCACACCAGCCTCCCCGCGGTTCCTCGAACACACCAGGCACTGTCCTGCCTCAGAGCCTTTGCACTGGCTGTGCCCTCGGCCTGGCACACAGTTCCCCACACAGTTCACTCCCTCACTTCCTGTAGGTCTTTGCTCATACATCGCCTTCTCAGTGAGGCCATCCCTGTTCCTGCTATCTAAAATTCCAACACCTCCCTCACCCACCCCCAGCTCTCCCTGTCCTTGCTAAGGCTCTCTAACCCAATAAATAAACCATATGTATTGTGATTCTGTCTGTTTCTCCCATCGAAATGTGAGCCCGTAAGGAGGGTATTTTTTCTGTAGGCTCTGGAACTGGAACAGTGCCTGAAACACAGAGGAGATGTTCAAAAGACATTTCTGAATGAGTGAATGAATGATGTTTGCTGCAAGCACGTAGGAATGTAATGTGTGACATCCACAATAACGTGTTTGCAGTGATTCCCCTGTCAGAGGAAGTGAACCACTGTGTTTGCATACCAGTACCCGAAAACGTGAAATATGCCAACTCAGAGCTGGAGCCTGGCCAAGGAGGGCAAAGGACCTGATAAGGACTGCACCACGCAATGGCCACTCCCTGCTGCACGAGGGCTAAGGCATTTCTCATCATATCAACAATATTATGATGAGACCACCAAGGTGCAAAAGAAGAGTCCAGAAATGAGGGGGTCCAGCCAAGCTTGCCTAGCCAGCCCAGCAGGACTGAGAGACAGCCCCACCTGCACCCCTACTCCGGAATTACTAAGCAGGAGATTCAGTAGAGGCACCTCCTCAGCACTAAGTGCTTGGGCCACAAAGCCCGATAAAACGTGGTTTCCGACCTCACGTAGCTCACAGCTTAATGATGACAGCAGCCTCAGCAAAGATGAAACCCCCTGCTTATTATGGGCCTGAGGTTTTTTGTTTTTTTTTTCCTTTTACCAGGAGGTCCCGGGGATCGAACCCAGGTCCCTCCATATGGGAGACGGAGCCACATCCGCACCCCATTCCCCGAGGTTATTTTAAGTGCCTTGCATATATTAACTCATGAAAGTCCCAAACAACCCTATGCAGTAGATACCATTATCATCCCCATTTTACAGAAGTGGACCCTGAGGTATGAGAGATTTCCATACAAAGGTACAGAAGTTAGTGTCATAAGTAGTTGAAGTAGGATTTGAACCCAGGGTGTCAGGTTGCCCAGAGAACCTGCTTGTCGGTGACTCCTCCTGAGACAACAGTAAAATATGCCTCCGCCCAACTCAGCTCTGATGGTGGCTACTGGGGTGAAGAGGCAGCATCAGGGACGAGGTCACAAGAGCTTATTAGCAGAAGCTTCAGCCATACTTTATTATAAACCTATTTCCATGCCGCTGTAGAAAAAAAAACTAAATACAACTGAATTATCATGAAAATTGCATCCATCAAAATACTAGATAAGAAACAGCCAGTGTTTGGTTTCTAAAATGCAAAGCGTAAGGGCACACAAGGGTGACAAATTCAATGATACTCTCAAGGAACCCTTTTTTTTTTTTTTGAAGTTAACAATAGCCTCATTTTCTGGGGAGGTTCCTGCGTGTGGGAGAAACACAGACTCCCAGAGCTGGATTTTATGTAACTAAAAGGAAAGCCAACACCTGTGCTTTTCCAAGGGCCGTGACGGCCGCGTGGAATGGACCCATTACAGGGCGCCCTCCTGGAAATGGATCATCCCAGCAGGCGGTCGCCATGAAGACACAGATGGTGGTATGTGGGCTCTGGCTGGCAGAGACAGAATGCAGACGATCCAATGGAAGCTCGTTTCCACTTCTAGAAGCAGCAACCCACGCCCGACCGGGGAACTTCCAAGCTTCCCCACCGGCGGGTGATCCGACGATCAGATGAGCAGCCTCCAAATATAACTACAGTCTACATCTCAACTTTTATTGCGTAATGATGGAGTGGCGACTTCTGAAAGCAGAAGGTCCAACGAGAGAGAATTACCATGTGACCCAAAGAACTGAAAGCAGGGACTCAAACAGATCATTGAACACCCGCGCTCATAGCGGCATGATTCGCAATTTCCAAAAGGTGGAAGAAATCCAAGTGGCTATCAACAGATGAATGGATCAACAAAATGTAACCATACAATGGAATATTATTCAGCCCAAAAAAAGGAAGTAAGTCCTGCTACATGCGACAACACGGATGAACCTTGAAAGCATTATGTTGAGTGAAATACTGTATGAGCCACTCATATGAAATATCTAAAATAGGCAAATACATAGAGACAGGAAGTAGATTAGCAGTTACCAGGGGTAGGGGTGGGAGTGGGGAACAGGAAGTTATTGCTTAATGGATACCAAGCTCCTATCTGGGGTGATGAAAAGGTTTTGGTAAGGGATGGTATTGATGGTAGCACATCATCGTGAATGTAATCAATGCCATTGAATTGTGCCCTTGAAAAAATGGTTAGAATGGGAAATGTTATAGGTATGTTACTGCAATAAAATTTTTTTATTGCTTAAAAAAAAAAAAAGTTCATCCAGTCTCCTGGGGCTGCTCTTTGATCTTGTTTTTGTTTGTCCCAATCATTTTTAGATCTAGATGAGGTGCACTGTCCATGTTGGAATAAATTACGGCATTGGTTTATTCATTTACTCAGCAAAGGTGACTCTGAGCCTGCTCCATGGGAGGCTGGGCTGAGCCCTGAGGAGGCCCCTGGGTCCCCAAGACCTGAGCCAGGAGGACATGGGCAAAGGAGCTCCCACGAGCCGCACACCCCAGGGGAGCAGCCTCCCCTCGCTGGCTCCCCCTTCTCCCGGCTCCACTCACACCACAACTAAGACCTTTGAGATGTGCCGGAATGTTCACAGCGGCATTATTCACAAGTGCCATGAGGCGGAAGCCCCCCGTGTGTCCATCCGCAGATGAACGGATAGACGTAATGTGGTCTAGCCGTGCAATAGGATATTCTTCAGCCCTAAAAAGGAATGAAGTTCTGATCCCTGCGACAACATGGGTGACCCTTGAAGACATCATGTTGAGTGAAATGAGCCAGACACGAAAGGACAAATCCTGCATGATCTCACTGACATGAAATAACGACAAGAAACAAATTCATAGAGACAGAAAGTAGAACACAGGTTACCTGGGGAGTTAACGCTTAATTAACACTGTGAATGTAATTAACACCACTGAATGATAGATTCGAATGTGGTTAAAAGGGGATTTAGGTTGTACAGATGTTACTAGAATAAAATTTTTGTAAAAAGCCCCTGGAACTATAAAACACACACAGGGAACCCAAATGTAAACCGTGGACTATAATTAATAGTACAATTGTGATAATTATATAAAAATTTTATTAATAGGGTTTCATCCTATTAGATACTGCTCTAACGCAATGTGTTAAAAACAGGGAAAACTCCGTGTGTGAGGCGGGCGGTATATGGGAACTCTGTATTTTCTGCATGATTTTTCTGTAAAGTTACAACTTCTCTAATTTAAAAAGTTGGGGTTTTTTTGTTTTTTGTTTTTTTTTTAATGTTCTGAAAGGGTTTTGAGTGGGGGAGGGAAGTGTCCAAATCATTGGGAAAAAAGGTGTTAGTGAGAAGTCAGCACAGCTGCTGCAAAGCAAAAAAATGGGGAGATAGGAGGTGGGATTTTTCACCAAAGCACACTCTTGGCTGGGAGGAAAAACAAGGCAGGTCACCATTCAGTGCCGAGGCTTTAGAGTTTGAGTAAAGCCACAAAATCTGGTAGTAAATATTTTAGATGAAACCGCTCCACTGATGTTTCCTCTTCATTTTTCTCCCCTTTCTTGTAGACTAGATAGATGGAACATCCAGTCGAAGGTCTGCTAACTTGTCATCACACTGTACATCGCAGATGACAGGGCTCACACGTCGGCACGTCTCGGGAGCCTTCTGTCTGGGGATCCTGGGTGAGCTCCGCCTGCCCCCATGTTCCAGAGGAGGAAACTGAGGCCCAGGGGCTGCTGGGCTTTTCCCAGGCTGCAGGTGGTACCCTCCGGGCCAGGGAGGCAGGCAGCGGAAACCAGAGCCGGGAATTTTACCCATGGTCCCGCATAATCCCACAGCCTGTCTTCAGGCTGCCCCAGTATCCTAAAGATGTTCTGCTTCCCACAGCCCTTGAGATCCAGAAACAGGCAGGGTTGCCGGGCCCCAGAGAGGAGACGCCTTGTCTGAAATGTCAGAAACATCTAGAATTGGCTGTACTGAACCTGCACATCGGGAGGGTGGACGGTTCTAGAAGCAGCGCTGGTTTTCATTAAAGCCTAAATTTTCTTTTTTTATCTTGTTTTTAAATTATTATTATTAGAGAAGCTGCAGGTTTACAGAAAAACCACACAGAAAATGCCAAGTTCCCATATACGCCACCCCCCTCCATTATTAACACCTTACATTGGTGTCGTACCTTTGTTACAATTGATGAAACAATATTATCCTAATTGTACCATTAAAGATAGTCCATGGCTTACATGAGGGTTCCCCATGTGTGGTGTGCAGTCCTACGTTTTCATTTTTTAATTTTTATTCTAGTAACATATAGACAAGCGAAGATTTCCCCCTCTTATTTAACCACATTCAAATATATAATCCAGTGCTGTCAGGTACACTCACCCTGTTGCTGTAAAGGATAAATGCTGGTCGTCTGACTAATTTTCTGGGCTTTCCCAGAGAATGTGGGAGGAAAGCAAAGGCAACTTTAATGCCGAGTTTGGTCACCACCCCCCAGCACTCCAAGCCCAAGGCAAGGAGAGGTCACGGCTTCTCTCCCCCAGAGGCAGGCGGGCTCAGAGCTGCAGCCTGGGGTCTGGAGGTCAGGTCTGCCTTGTGAGGCAGCTGGGGACACGGCCCCTGATTCTGGGGCTGCCTGGAGAGGCCTCTTCTTCCTGGAGCACTGGGCACAGAGCCTCAGCTCCTGGCGGAGACGGAGCGGTCCGTGGGGGCTGGAACGCCCACGCCCAGGGAACCCACCACTTCTCCCAAAAAGCCGCTGCCTCCGCTGCAAAGACGCAACAACAGGTGCCTCCATTCAAACGGCCGCAGCGATCAATCATCTCAGCCTGCAGTTAATACAAGGCCCAAAGCTTCCGCTAATATCGGAGAAAGTCTCACACAAAGTGGCAGTTGGGCCAAGGATCCACGCAGTAAAACTAGGTTTTTCTTGGGGACAGACTAGCTTTTTGGGTGGAAACAGTCAAAGCGTCCATTGACAAACAAAATGTGGTCTGTACGTATAACGGATTACTCAGCCCTAAAAAGGAATGAAGTTCTAGCACATGCTGCAGCACGGATGAACCTTGAAGACAATGCTGAGGGAAAGAAGCCAGACACAAGAGAACAGATATTGTAAGATTCCACTTAGATGAACTATCTAGAATAAGCAAATTTGTAGAGACAGAAATTAGATTAGAGACGACTACCAGGGGCTGGGAGAGAGAGAGGGGGAATAGGGAATTATTGCTTAATGGGTAAAGAGTTTCTGTTGTGGGTGATGAAAACAGTTGAGTAATGGAAGGTGGTGATGGTAGCATGACATTGTGAAAATAATTAATGCCACTGATTTGTGCACCTAAACATGGTTAAAATGGGAAATTTTGTGTACTTATATGTGTTACCACAATAAAATAAAAATTTTAAAATTTTTTAAAGGTTTTCAGTGTTTTAACGATTGATTTGCTTCCACAAAATGCTGTGCTTGGTTTTCCAACTAGCTTCAAACTCTTACACCAGTGGGTCTCAACCAAAGGCAGTTTCCACCCCCGCCCCCGGCAAGCATTGGGCAATGTCTGAAGACAGCTCTAGTTGTCCCGGGAAAGAGGTGCTGCTGGCACCTAAGGGGCAGAGAGGCTGCCAAGCACCCTACAATGCACAGCACAGGCCCCACAACAGAGACATAACCAGCCCCAAAGGTCAAAGGTACCAAGGCTGGGAGACCCCATCTTAACCGTTAGCTGAAGTTGCTTCAGGAAAAAAAAATAATAGTGAACTATTATAATGCATAACAGAGATGATATAATTACATCACCTATAATCATATATTCTACAGAATCACAATTACCTAAGAATGCAGAATGCTAGCATGGGCCAGTTGCCGCTGTAAGTGCTTTCTAACCCTGGCATCGGCCCCATCATTTACCCCCATGGACCTGACCCCGAGAGGGAGGCAGTGATCTGTCCCCAGCCCTACTGCCAGCGACGGCCCGTGCTGGGTTTGAACCTGGGCAGCGCAGAGCCAGAGCTCCGTACAGCGTTGCCTCCTGACACCCTCCCGCTGCCAGGTGCAGGGATGTGTTCCTAGAGATCTGTTCCCAAAGCAACCTGCAGGGTATTCCACCCCCCGTTCCTCATGGGGCATCCCTCTGTGCCAGACACTGGGACGCAGCAGGAAGCAGATCTACAGTAACCCCTTCTTCCGTGGAGCCAAGGTCACGGTGGGGGAAGACAGCGCAGCAGAAACAAAAAGCTAAAGGATCAGACATCAGGTACGTCACATGGTAAATGTCATGGAGAAAAGCAAGGCAGAGAGAAGAGGAGGGGAAATCCTGGCGGAGGGTGGCCAGGGAAAGTCTAGCTGAGCAGCCAACAGCTGGGTGGGAAGGAGAGGGCGAGGAGCCCTGCAGCGAAAGCCCATGGCTACTTCTCGGCTCCGTCACGCGAGGGCAGCCTGCACTCTAAACCCCGAGCTCTACACAAGACCCCAGCCAACTTGCAGTGTGTTCACCAGCAAGTTCCTTAACCTCTCTGTGCTCCGTTTTTCATTCTGTAAAATGGAGATGAGAAATACGGACCTCTCGGTGTCACTGGGAAGATTAAATGAGCCAGTGTATAGAAAATGCCCAGAACCTTGCCTGGCACATGACGAGGGTCCCAAGAGTGGCAGCTCTTACTAAGTTTAAGAAGGATGATTCGGAATCATCACAGATGCACATCCCACAGCAGCTGGGGCAAGCGACAAATGTTTAAGTTCATATATATGATATTTACATATAAGGTGCCCATAAAAAGCTCCCCATTGTGTGTATGTGGTGTGTGTGATAAAGAAGACAGACAGATAGTGAAACAGACAGGCAGATATTCTCCAAAAGATGTACAATTCCAGAAAGTCAGGGAGTCCCCAAAAATGAACCAGGTTCTCGGACACTGCATGTCTCAGGCGTTTGGTGACCTAATCGTGCTCTGTCCCTCCAGCCGCAGAACTGAGTTCAGCACATCAGCCTCGCCTCTGAACAAAGTGGAAGCTGGGCTGGTGCTGGCTGATTTCTAACCCTGCCCCCCACATTTCCTGCTCCCAGCCTTGTGGGGCCTGGGAAAACTCAGAGACTCAGGGACAAAGTCCTCGTGGTGTCTGTGCTCCCCTGGGCGCACCCCATGCCCCAAGGGCCCCACATCTGGTCCGAGAAGGCTGGGCAAACAACCGAGAACTTCCCTGATCCCAGAGTCCCTTCAGGATTAGGCCAAAAACCTAGAACCCAGAGAAGATGCCAGAATCAGCGGACTCCAGTCGGTGAGAAGTACTACCAGTAGGGAAACTGAGGCATCTCATGTTCCCCCTCCCACCCCATCCCCTACCCCCAAGGATGGGTACCAATCAGGAATCCCAACAAAAGATGCATGAATCCCACAACTGGCATGCAGATGGAAAAACTTAAACTATAAGTTTATATAAGGTAGGAGTTGGCTCTGCCAGTAGTAGACACCACACCCCACCCCACCCCCCCGCCACAAAATATCGCAGCATCATTCCAGTAATGCTCTGTTTAAACAGCACTTGATTCTCAGAGCCTGTCCCCCTGCCTGCACGTGCCCATTCACCCACTGGCCCACGCAGACCCCCTGGCCGGCAGGGTCGATGCCTTTCCTTTCCGTAAACCCTCCCCCATAACCTGACAGAAAGTAGATAAATACACAGATGTTTGTTCAGGGAATGAATGAACACTGGGTTCCCGGTTTGCACACTCCTGCCCACCCAACACATGCCCCTGAAAGTGTAAGAGGCATCCCAAATTTAACACAGGCAAAAACAGGACCACTGTCCCCATCCCCATGGCAGCCCCCCACCTTCCCCTCTGCAGTAGCTGCCACCGCCGTCCACTCCCATTACTCAAGACACACACTAGGCAATCTCCTCGATTCCATGACATCACCCTCTCCCCATCCAATCGAAAAGTCCTGGGGGCTGTGCCTGAGCTCTGTCCACCTCCCCGCCTGACACCCATCATGTCTTACCAGCAGTTGCACGGCCCCCGTCTTGCCTCCCCAGACTGTTCTCACTCCGCAGCCAGAAAGGGCGTTTAATACGATATATCAGATCCTATCGTCCATGCTCAAATCGTCCCAGTGCTTTCCCACAGCGACTGGAATAAAATCCCAACATCCCCACCATGGTCCCTGCCAACCATTCTGCCTCACCTCCCGCCACCGCCCACAATGCGGGCACCAGATACACCGACATTTCCCACGAGAACAGCACCTGGCACATAGTAAGTGCTTGATTAATATCTGTTGTCTATATTAACAAAGGAAGCAGTCCACCACGTGCTGGGTCGATGTGGGCATTTGTGTTGTATAAATGGGGAAACTGAGGCACAGCTCAGGGTCACAGTGCCCGTGACTCCTGGCCTAGGCTAAACCCAGTGCCATGTTCTCCCCTATGCCACAAAGACCCCAGGGTGTCTTATGGACGACATCATCATTTCCCAAGGTTGGGTCTCTGACCCACAGAAGTACAATCAGTGTCCCCCCGCCCCTCCCACCCCACCATGGACTTGGAGGCAGGCTGATGGATGGAGTGTTTAAGCCGTAAATGTTTTTTACTAAGTGTACATTAACCTCACGATCACACTTACATTGTTTTGCTGCCAGTAAAAACTCTCCCCATTGGAATCACCTCCTTTGGTTCTACAGGAGCCCCACCCCCACCTCTGCTCTTTGCTACCCCCTGGCCGGGGTACCTCCTATGGCATCTCCACCTGCCCTGTGATCTCAGGGGCCAGTGCAGCAAGTCCTGCCTGGGCCACCGAAGAGACGGTCAGTGGGACCCACTGGTTGTGGCACTCAGTGGAAGAAGTCTCTACACATACTTATTAATGACTTTATTTATATACCAATATTTAGAGCTGCTTGTAATTAAGCAGATCTGCTTTCAAAATATGACTAATTAGAACAGTTGTGCTGGCAGGGAGACTCCGGCAAGGAACTCACGTCATTCTAGTAAAAGTTGCCTCTGCCAGTGGAGGAACCAGGTGCTGGATGTCAGGAGCCAGCCTTGGGTCTCCACTTCTGGGCGTGGCCCCTACCAGGGCCGGAGGAGGGGAAAGAGAAAGGGAGGAGGGGGATCAGAAGGAGAGGAGGGGAAGGAAAATGAGGGGGATGGCAGAAGAGGTAGAGCAAGATCAGGGTTGGGGAAAGGAGAGGAGGAAGAGGGAAGGAGAGGAGGGGGATGGTAGAGGGGTAGAGCAAGATCAGGGGAGGGGAAGAGGGGGGAGGAGGAGGGAGAGGGGGAGAGGAGGAGGGAGAGGAAGGGAAGATGCAAATCTCAACCCAGAAGGCTAATGTGTATGATACTAGTTGACTCTGCTCTCTGGCCTGACATTTTCAGCTACATGGAAGCCAATCCAAAAGGTACAGGGCCACATAATTCCCCGGGTTGACATTTTCCAGGGAGCCAGAAGAGGGGAGTCTGTGCAGCCATGCGGAGACCCAGATCCATGAAGGGTGATGTGGACAACCTGGCATGGCTCACCGGCTTCTGCCCTCTTGAGAGCCTCATGGATCTCCCTGCAGGATGGGACAAGACTTTCTCCTTGGTTTTTCACCAAGTCACCTTTTTGGTCCAAACAGGTCTCTGCTCAAGGTGGCCTCCCCCCGCCAAAGCCATCCACACTACACCCCACCATCTGCCAGCACCTGCTCTCCATTATATGACAGTAAATACGAATGTATCTATGTATCACCTGTCTCTCCCACTAGAGTGTAAGCTCCACAAGGGCAGGGGTCTCGGGCAAGGGACATAGTCCCAACACCAAAACTATGAACGGAACAAGCAAGTGAGCTACAAAGAGCTGACAATCTACTCCACGGGCCCCAGGGGGCAGAAACTCAAAGCCCCCCTCCCAGCCTGGCAGGATCGAAGCTTCGAGGGAAGCCAGTGGATGGGGCCAGCAGGGATGGGGAGGCCTGCGGGAAAGGGTGCCAGCCAACAGCCCCCCAGAGGGACACACATCTTCATTCTCAAGAGAAGCTGCAAATCTCAGATTTTATGCAAAGCCTCCCGATTTGCAAATGTTGGCAAGGGGTCCAGCTTTTGAAGTTCTCTATCTGCAAGCTGGGCAGGGTCCGAGGAGCCCAGCGGCCCACCCAGAGGGAGAAGAGGGCAAGAGAGGCCTTTTCAGGACAGAAGGGACACCGTCTGATTTGCAGACTGAAAGGTTGGCTGGACCAACAGCAGTAGATGCCGTGGTGGCCGCCCGCCCGGGTCCTCCACCCGCAGGGACTGCAGGCTGCTGCTGCCTCTCAGGTGAGTTACTCTCGGGAACTGCTCTGGCCCAGGGTGATGCCCCACTCCCCGGGAGGCAGCCCATGTGTAATGATTACAGCTCCAATGTCGAGGTACCAAGGACTGGTCCCCCTGCCTTGACAAGCAACATCTCTGCAGGGTCATCCCAGCCCCAGAGCTCCAGGTGGGTGAGCTGAGGCATCCACTGGGCCCGCATCACAGCTCGACATCTCCCTCTGCCCCGCCCAGCACTGGTGTTGTTCTCCCACAACCTGAGACATCTCGCAAAGCCCTCCAAGTCTCCGCATCAGAATCAAACCCCCGGCCTCACTCTCCCTTCCCTGCTTGACAGCCACGTGCCACATGCAGACGCAGGGGGAGGAGGAGTGCATGGTCCTGCAAGAGTTCAGAGTCAAAGCCCCCATCCCGGAATTCTATCATGGATCTATACAGGGCATATACCCGTGAAGTTCACACCAGCTCTGTTCCTGATGTAAAACACAGTGCTCGGCACTACGAGCCTTGTCAGGGGTGACTCCAGTGGCAGCGTCCCAGGCAGGCCAGCCAGAAGAGGGTAAAAAAAATAAAATAAAAAAGCCTCACTGTGGAGCTTCACCACTTTGTAAAATAGCTGCCCAGTCTATTCTTGGGTGGACTGCATAAATCAGTACATTTTATATCACAGGAAATGGGCAGCTCCTAGGACAGCACAAAGCTGTTCTTGCTCCACCCACTGTAGTAAACTCAAGCAACAAGGACAGGAATTTCCCTTCCCAGGGAAGTAAAGCCTGACCTGGCACGGGCCAGTTCCTGGGTGTACTGGATGCTAAAGGGTGACGAGCACCAGACCTAAACACAACACAACCCCCTTGGATGCGCTGGGTCAGTCGGGGAAATATACGATGGTGATGATGACGATGATGGTGACAGTGATGGTGATGATGGTGATGATGACAATGACGATGGTGATGGTGATAATGGTGGTGCTGGTGATGGTGGTAGTGGTGATGGTGATGATGATGGTGATGATGACAATGACAAAGGTAATGGTGATGATGATGACGACAACAACAATGATGGCGGTGATGATGGTGATGGTGATGATGATGGTGATGGTGATGATGATGATGGTGATGATAATGCCAGCACTTGCTTTCCATGATATGACAGTAAACACGAATATATCTATGTATCACCTGTTGACGATGATGATGATGATGGTGATGGTGATGATGATGACGATGATGACGGAGATGATGATGATGATGATATGGTGGTGATGGTGATGGTGATGGTGGTGGTGGTGGTGGTGATGATGACCAATGTCTATTGACCACATATGCCAGGAGCTAGGGGCTTGGCAATTTGCCTATATCCACCCTCAACAAACCTAGTGGGGACTGATTATCCCTCTTTCACAGATGACAAAAGCCAAACGCAAGGTGCCGTGAACTGTTGAAGGCCACACAGCTGGTGGCGGAACCCAGGACGTCTTGTGCTGTTCAACAATAAGCCACACTCCCACCTGGTGCATGCTAACACATCAGATCCTTCCAACAACCTCAGCGGGAGGTAACATTTTACCCCCATCTCACAGATGAGGAAACTGAGGCTCTGAGAGAAGGGGCTTGCCCAAGAGTCAGGACTGGGATGGGGGCCCACACCCGGTCCCCAGCTCTCAGTTAGTCATCTTCTGAGATCCCCTGAAATGGTCCCTGGCAGAGAAATGGAAGGAAGAGTGAGCCTCTTTCCTGTTGGTGAGGACAAAAAGAGACCTGTGGTCCCAAGGAATGAGCCAGGCAAGGGTTTGGAGACCTCCCAGCAAGAAAGCCCACTGTGGGGCTTCCAGATGGTTCCCCAGGTACCAGCCTCAATGTCACCTTGGTGACAGCCCCCTTGGGACACCTTTCCCTCACTCCCCTTCCCACAGACACCTGTTACTATCCAGAGAAAGGAATCGGGGGGTGGGGAATGGTAGGGGCAGGAAAGAGAGGGGCAAGGCCTCCTCCACAGAGTACCAGACAACGGGCAAGACAGCGTTCAAGAAGCCTGGTCCTCCGTTCATTCTTGAAACACTTCCTGAGTACGGCTGGGGATTGAAACACATCCCCCACAAAAGATAGGTTCAGATCTTAGTCTGCATTCCTGTGGGTGTGAACCCATTTATAAAAGGACATTTTGAGGATGTTATTATTAGCTAAGGTGTGGCAAGGTGAAGCAAGATGGGGCTTAATCTGTATGACTTACTCTGTACGTGATGGTCTGAAGTTTTGTGAATCCCAGAAAAGATCACATTCTTGTAACTAACCCATTCCTGTGGGTGTGGGACCTTCTGATTGCATGAGATTCAGTTAAGGGAGCTTTTGATTAGATCGCTTTAGGGCCTGTGATTGGACTGTCAGTGAGGTGTGGCTCAGATTGGGTCTCCGCCCTCTTGCTGGGATCTTCTGTAAACTGAGAACTGGAAGCAGAAACACATGGAGAAAGCAGCCTGGAAGAGAGGGAGAGCCGCCATGATGCCTCACCACATGGCAGTTGTCCAGGATCCAGGAGTCGACCTTTGGTGAGAAAGCATCTCTGATGATGCCTTGATTTGGACATTGTCACAGCTTCAGAACTGTAAGCTTTCACCCTAATAAAAGTCCCTTTATAAAAGCCAACCCACTTCTGGTATTTTGCATCGGCAGCCTTCACAAACTAAAACATCACATGACTTCCTTAGAAAGAGAGGAAATTCGGAGACAGAGAAAAGCCCCAGAAGGAGACCATGTGACAGAGGCAAAGAGGTCGCCAAGGAACCCCAAGGACCAAGGCAAGCCACCACAAGAATGCTGCGGGCTCCAAGGAAAGCACAGCCTATCGAGACCTTGATGCTGGACTTTTGGCTTCCAAAACAGTGAGCCAATAAATTCCTGTTGTTCAGCCAGCCCAATGTGCCGGCTTCGTCCTAGCAGGCCCTGTAAACTAAGGCAGGGCCCGACAAGCCCTGTTCTCTGTTCATTCTAAAACAGTCCCTGAGCACAGAGATGACACCCGCAGAATCCCCAGCCCCCAAACTGTAGACTCTCAGAGGAGGCAGACCCCACACCAAACACCTACAACATGGCTACATCGCCAAAGCGCTGAGATTGAGATGGGGCGCTGTATCAGTCAGCCAAAGGGGTGCTGACGCAAAATACCAGAAATCTGTTGGCTTTTATAAAGAGTGTTTATTGGGGATAGAAACTTAACAGTTAACAGGCCATAAAGCCTAAGTTACTTCCCTCACCAAAGTCTCTTGCCACGTGTTGGAGCAAAATAGCTGCCAGCGTCTGTGAGGGTTCAGGCTTCCTGGGTTCCTCTCTTCCCAGGGCTTGCTTCTCTCCGGGCTCAGCTCCTCTGCTATCTCCACAAAGCCAGATGTAGACTTTCAGGTGAATAGCTTGTTTCTCTTCCCGGGGCCTTTTCTCTTTCCTCACAACCAAGGTCCTCTGTGTGCTAATTTCTCCAGTTTCAGCTCAAAAACTCCAACCTCCCTTCTCTGCAGTGCAGTTTCTCTGTGAGTCCCCACCTACCAAGAGGGTAGGGACTCAACACCCTACTGACATGGCCCAATCAAAGCCTTAATCATTATTTAATCAAGTAAAAGTAAAGCCTCTGAATCAGATACACTCTAATACGCCCAGAGGAAAAGACCAGTTTACAAACACAATTCAGTATTTCTTTTTGGAATTCATCAATAATATCAAACTGCTACAGATGCCCACGGATGAGCTATGCCTGCAGAGAGAGAGGAGGGGCGGCTTCCTGGAAGAGGTGACATTCGGGCTCAGTCAGCAGGCAGGAGGGCAGGCAGGGGCCTGGCCAATACAAAGGTCAAAGAGCAGGAAGATACTAGGGGACAGTGAGCCACTTCCCTGGTCAGTGGCAGAGGTGTGACCAGAGGGCCAGGGAAGAAGGGCAGGAGCTGAGCTGGGGAGGCTGGCCAGGACCCAGTTAAGAGGAGGCCTGAGGTTCTGTGCTGGCCAAGGAGCTGGGCTCGCCCCTAGAGGGGCTGTGGCGACTCCAAAGAGGTGTAAATCCAGGAGGGGCACAACCTTGATTTACAACTTGGCGAGGTGATGAGGTGGGGAAATGCCAAGGGCAGGCGTGGGCCTAGACACACAGCAATCCTCATGCCCTGCTAATCCAGTGTTGATGGGTGCCACTTTCCTGGAGGACGGTTCTTTATTCTTTAAATTTACTTATTTTATTCTGGTAACATACTATACCGTAAAACTTGCCCCTTTAACCATTTTAAGTGTACAATTCAGTGGCATGAATTAGTGCTACCATCACCACTTTCCATTACTAAACCATTTACATCACCCAAAATAGAAACTCTTTGCTCCTTAACCAATAACTCCCCATTCCCTCCCCGTCCCTGCCCCAGCCCCTGGTAACCTCTAATCTACTTTGTCTCTATGAAAATTTCTTATTCTAGGAGATTTCATATAAGCGAGCTCAGTCCTTCCGAGTCTGGCTTATTTCACTCCACGTGACGTCTTCAAGGTTCACCCATGTGGTTACATGTATCAGAGCTTCCTTCCTTTTCACAGCTGAATCCTATTCCAGTGCATGGTTAGACCACATTCTGTTTATCCAGTCATCTGTTGATGGACACCTAGGTGGCCTCCACCTTTCGGGGATTATTGTAAATGATGCCACTAGGAACACCGGTGTGCAGGCAGCTGTTTTCAATTCTCTTGAGGACAGCCTTAGGAGTGGAATTGCTGGGTCACGGGTAAGCCTACCTCTAACTTTTTGAGGGGCCATCAAACTATTCTCCCTGGCAGCTGCACCATTTAACATTCCCACCAGCAATGCATGAGGGTCCGATCCTCCCCCTGGCCTCTGACACCAGTTATTTTCCACGATGTAACAAAAGCCGTCCTGGTGGGTGTGTAGGGAGTGGGTACACCGATCAGTTATGGATTATTAAGTTCTCCCTCCATAAGGCCACTCTGCACCCAGTTCGTTGCTTCTCCCTGATCAGATTCCTCCATGGTGCAGATGGGAGAAGTCGTCCACTACGGTCGGCCGTCCATGCCCTCCCAGACACTGCCAGCAACACTCAGCGAGCACCTGAGATGTGCGTGGGAATTTCCCTGAGACAGACGCCCAGGGCAGAACAGTGGTCACAGGGGGAGCAGATGGAAGAAAAGAGAAGACCGGCTTAGGACAGGTTTCCTGGCCACAGAGCCTGAGAGAGGGAAGTAGGGACCGTGGTTCGTTGGGGGGGTGCTCTCAGGGGACACCTGTGAGGAAAGAAGGGGATGGGAGCACAGATGGAGGTTCACACACAACTATTGTGCCCGATCCACGGGGCCTGGGCAGCCAGCCTCACAGGGATGTCCTGCCTTGAGGCGAGGGCGACAGCCTTTGCAGCCCATCAGTGGATCACTCGCCCCGGGGGAAGGGGCTGTCCTGGTCCCCCTGGGTCAGGAACCCCATCTGCCAAGGGCATGTCTCCAGAGAAAGCCCCGGGGTGAGTCACTGGCCACAGCCCAGGCTGCAGCTGCTGGGTACAAAGGTCAGTAAAGGGCTCTACCTCATCCCAAAGTCATTCGTATACATTAAAATGCAGTGAGATGGACAGGGGGACGCCCTGCAATATGCAGCTGGGATCACTGCACCAGAGAAACCCATGCCCACCCAATGCAGACACCCTTGGATACCCCCAACTTGGCAGCAGAGGGACGTTCGCAACGTTGTCCCTGAGATTAGGGCCATGGGGAAAGGGGTTCCCTCCAAGTGGGCATGAGGCAGGAAGAAGCCACCCCTCAGCTTTTCGGTGGGTCCAAGAGGGCCTGGAGCAGGGGCCTGAGCTGTGCAGAAACAGCAGCCAGCGAGAGAATGTTCCGGCACAGGCTCACTCAAGCCAGCTGCCGGAGATACAACAGTGGGCAAAACAGACAAAAGTCCCTGCCCTCTGAGGCTGCCATCCTGCGGGGTAAACCAAGGCAGAACATGTCAGGTGGGGATTTGTGCTGAGACAACAAAGAAGGGCGAGGAAGGAGCTGGTGGTGCAAGGGGCCACTTTTGAGCGGCTGGTCAGGGAAGGTACCTCTGAGCAGCTGGGCAGAGCCCCCCCCAAAGGAAGTGAGGGAGCAGGGAGTGGGCCCTGAGGGGGGCGTGCTCGGGAGGGTCAAGGACCCTGTAACAGAGGACCTGAAACCACCTTGATCTTTGCCCCTCCTTCTCCTGCCTCAGTTTCCTCGCCTGTACAATGTACACTTCCCTTGGTGGGTTCCTAAGAGGACTGAGTGAGTGCATGTAGCACAATGTGTCAGGCACATAGTAGGTGCTTAATGAATGCTCATTCCTGTCAGCTTCCTCCTCGTCCCCAGACCCACAGCCAAGAGCAGGGGGCTGGCCACAGATAGCTGGTGATCCTGGCCAAGCCTCTCTGCACCTGTTTTCTGAGCCGAAAGTGTGAGCACTGAGGTCCTTCTAGCACATTCTCTGGATTCCTGTCACTGGCCCTGAGCCTGCCAGGCTGAGCACGGGATCACGGAGATCAAAAGATTTGCTGGAGGGGATATAAATAGCCCCAAAGCTCCTGGCCTTGGCTTCTGAGTCCAGCAGCCAAGCCAGAACAGGTGACCACAAAGAGCCTGGCTAGAAACTCACCTTCTGTGAGGCAGGGCCCACTCTGCAGACCCCCAGAGAATGGAGCCTCACGTTCAGTCTTTGTCCCCCCACCCTCGCCCCACCTTGTGCCCTGTCATGATTTTGATTTTTTTAAATCAAAATTTTGATTTTTAAATATCGGACTCCTGCCCTGCCCATGAGAAACCTTTGGTTTGCTGTGTAACGACAACCGAGGCAAGACCTGGTTCTAGGGAGATGAAGGGGTGGTGAGGGCACACCCAGGAGACAGGGGAAGGGGCAGGGTTGGGGGGACAAACTGCAAAAACAGAACCTCTGTCTGCTTTCTTGACCTGCATCTCAGGCTTGTTTGCATGCTGGTTCCTCTGACGGATTCCCACTGGTCTCAGAATCAAATACATCTCCTTCAAACGAAGGCAGCAGCATTTCCTGAAGTGTGCACGGGACCCCCTGCTCCCCCTACCCACCTCCCTCTCTCCAGCTGTCACTGCCCCTCCATCACCCCCACCAAAGGCCAGCACTTAGGGGAGGCTCAGAAGCACTTGTCAAGTGAACAAATAAATCAGTGACTAATTCAAGATGTGGGGGAGAAGGAAAGGAAATAAGAAAGGGTCAGATACATCCAGTTGCCTACACATCTCTCAGTCTCGGCCTCTCTGTGTGTCTCTCCTCTGTCTCTCTCTGTCACTTTCCCTCTCTTTCTCTCTCTCAGCAGCACGTAGCTGAGAGCAGAGGAAGCAAAGGGCTGTGAGCTGCAGCTGGGACACCCCCACTCCATGGAATGGGGGCGGGGGCACCCATTCCAGCTCCCTGAGGAGTGACCAGGCCCAGAAGGGCTGGCCACATGTCCACCCCCTCACTGTTTCAAATGCATCACGTCTTTCTCCCAGCTCTGTCCCTCGCCTCTCTCCTTGACCCAAGTAGCTTGGCTGTCCCTGAGGCTCTTCCTAAGAGGACTCCATTGGCCCCTGTTCCCTCCTGCTAGTCCCCATCCCATGCTGTGTCCTGTCATCAGGGGACACCCCCATCTCCTGAGGGTCAGGGCCCTGAGGGCATTGGCTGACCCTTTCCCAGCCCATGTGCTGCCTCTGTATCTCACACTGTGTGCAGTAACTGGCCCACATCTACTAAGTGAATCAATTCAGCAACTTTCTAGACACTAAGGCCCTGGGGGATATGATATGTACTTCCTCTCAACCCATACTGAGGGCTCAGGCTCCCAGAGACCTGGTCAAACATCTTCAAATCACAGCTATCGAATGATCCTCAGAGTCACTTTAGGATTGGGATTGACTAAGAGCGACCAAAACCAAATACATTAACACAGACTTCAATACATGGTTTATGCCCTCATTTAAACGTCTAGAGGTGAGCAGTCCAGGCTAAGTGGAACAGTTCCTCCAGAGCTCCTTCCAGCTCATGACTCTCCCATCTGCACCATGCAGGATTTTTTCCTCACAATCCAACATTGCTGCTGAGCCCCAGCCATCACATCCTTATTCCAACCAATAGGAAGCAGGAACATGGGGCAAAGAATGTACCCCCTTCCTTTTAAAGATGTTTCCCTGGAAGGTGCTCACACTTCTGTTTACCACTTTTTGGCCAGAACAGTCATAGTGCCATACCAAACTATCAGAAGGCTGAGCAATACACTCTTTATTCTGGTTGGCCCTGTGGGGCCTATATATATATATATATATATATATATTTTTTTTTTTAAGTTTTATTGCTAAAGAGAAAGAAGAAATCAGATATTGGGAAGCAGCTGTCTTGGCCACATACCCCATCTAGCCCAGGGATTACCCCCTTTTCCACCTCCAAGACCCCTTTTACTGTTTCTTCCACAACCACCAAAATAATAATTATTGAGAACTACTACTGAGTCTGTGTTCCAGTGCTGTACTGGCTTGATCTTACCAGGGAGGCACCATTCTTCTACACTGTCTTCAGGTAAGGAAGAATTCCCAGGCTCCTAAGGACGGAACCCACATCTGCATGCACCCACTACCTCGGCTTTTTTTTTTTTTTTTATAACACCAAATTCCATTTGGTAAACGCAAAGTGAAACGTGACTGTTCAATCCCATCACCAGGGCCCTTGACCTCTTCATGGAATCAGGCAGCCTAAAACACATCGATGACCCAACCCTGGTCCAGCCAGATGAAAAGCCAAACTTAGACAGGAGTGGGTCTTGCCATGGTCCCCAGAAGTGCATGGCAGGGCTGGGGTGAGTCCCGGAGTGGGGACCTCCTCGTTAAGCCAGGGGCCCAGGCAGCGGGTTGCACAAAGCAGCAGCCACCAGTTCACACATGGGGAGGAACCGGGTTGTCCCAATCAAGTGAAAGCACAGAAGCATTCAGGGAGAAAACCTGGTGAGCTTCGGCTGAAGCTTCCACCTTGAGAAGAAATCAAGAGCTAGCTCCTCTAGCTATCTGCACCAAAGAATTGAAAGCAGGGTCTCCAACAGATACTCATAACAGCATTGCTCATGACAGCCCAAAGATGGACGGAACCCAAGTACCCATCGACGAACAGATGCATGGATAAACAAAATGTGGTACATCCATACAATGGAATATTATTCAGCCATAAAAAAGAAGGAAACTCTGATGCATGCAGCAACATGCATGAATCTCAAAGACACGGTGAGTAAAGAAACAAGACACAAAAGGACAAATATTGCATGATTCCACTTACATGAAATGCCTACAAAATGCAAATTATGAATCATGGAGACAGAAAGTAGAGTACAGGTTACCAGGAGCCGGGAGGAGACGGAATGGGGAGTTATGGCTTAATGGGTACAGAGTTTCTGTTCAGGGTGAAGAAAACGTTTGGGTGATGGATGGTGGTGGAGGGTAACACAACATGGCAAATGTATCTAATGCCACTGAATTGTCCACTCAAAAATGGTGAAAATGGGAAATTTCGTGGTACCTATATGTTACACAATTTTTAAAAAGCCAGTGCCCTCTCAGGGGGCACAGGTCAGACCTTGAAGGGCAGGGAGAAGGGGGTGCTGAAACTACCTGGACCTGCCCTGTCCCTCTTGACACACCCCCTCTACCTCCCCAGCCCTGGGGTCTTTCCAGCTAGTTCTCCTCTCAGCCAGCCTCGCGGCAGAGAGACCCAGGGAGGGCCAGACCGGGCCACCTCCTTGCACCCACAGCCACCACCATATGTCCAGCCCATATAAGGAGGCTCCATAAATGCTTCCTGGGTGCGGCGTGAAGCTCAAGTTCATAACAGAGACCAAAGGAACTACCTCTTAGAGTAAAACGGTTCACACAAACAGGAGGGGCTGGTGTTCCGGAAAAAAATTTCCTATCCCAGGGCCTCTAGTCTTCCCCTGCCAAGAGGGACGGGATTTTTGGCATCTGGTGAATGGAAATTTGGGGAGATGGGTGATGACCCAGCTCCCTACAGCCCTGTGCCCTCCTGGCGCCAGGGTAGCAACCCTTCTTAAACAAGAGGGCCATGGTGGACAGATGCCAGTCACCCTCGGCCAACCATCCTCCGGGCCCCCTGCTGCGTCTCCTCCTGATCTGAGGCTTGCAGATGTCTGTGAGGAGGAGCGAGAAGGGGCTTGGAGAGGCGTGTCCGTGAGTGAGAAGCTGCGCACACCGCATCCAGACCGCAGAGGCCACGGAAACACAGAGATCAGCTCCTATCGCCACCACCGCCCAGCCACGGCAGGACCTGAGAATTGGCCAGGGGTGGGCAAAAGGGACACCAAACAAAAGGCAGGATAGAGAGAGCGCTGGTTCAGGAGTCACACAGACCTGGTTCACGTCTGGCCCTGCCACTTACCAGCTGTGCAACCCCAGGCAAGATGCTTCACCTCTCTGAGCCTCAGTTTCCTCATCTGCAGAATGGGGCTATGCAGGTAAAAAAACAATCAGTCGGCACCCAGCAGGGGCTCAATGAAAGCTGATTTCAGCCAGTCTCACACTAGAGACTGCCCTGTACCAGGAAAGGAGCTGCTGGCAGAGGGAAAGCAATAAAAACTCAGCTTAGGTCTAAGCCACTGATGGTCAGGCTTTTTTGATAAGTTTTCCCTACCAGAAGAAATTCTCAACATGGCCCCTCAATAAACATATCTATGTATATTTACAAAGTATGTGCAGGTACAACAACTGCACTGATGTTATGCATACTATAAAAGAGTCCACCAAAAAAAAAAAAAGATGTTGAAAGGATGAAAACAAACAATAAATGGAAATAGAAGTTCTAACATCTTCTTCCTATCCTCAAAGCATCATGTTGTTCATTCCTAGGGGTATATGCACCCCACTCTGGAGACCCTGGTCTTCTCCATGTAACAATCATGGATTGACTAACACATGTATTTTCAAATATAAGCAGTCTGCAGTGGGGGGATCCAAAAGTGAGCAGCTCTGGCTGCTCCACAGGGAGGCCCAGCAGAGGGAAAGAAGGCGGCACCCCAGCAGTTAATGCTAAGGCAGCACAGAAAGCTCCTGGAGGGACACTATGAGAAGAAATGTAAAGAGGAGACTTATGTACACATGTGTGGAAATCCTGAGCAGCTTCCAGAACTGGAGCCAGTCCTTGCAGAATAGGGGAGGCAGGTTTCCAAAGGCAGGAATGGAGGGGCAGGGAAGGGCGTTCCAGGCAGAGGGACCAGCATGAGCGAAGAAACAGAGGCCAGAAACAGCCCCGTCCAGAGTAAGTGGCAGCGCAGGATGGGCATGGGCAGGAACAGCATGGACACCCATGAGCAGGCACCTGGCCGCCCCGTAGGGCGGATCCCGAGCAAGAGAAAATACTTCTGGGTCCACATCCAAGAGGAACTGGGAACCGAATGGAATGAAAAGAGAGAGGGGCCTTGTGGGTGGGACTGTAAAAAGGGACAACCACTGTGGGAAAGTTTGGCAGTTCCCCAGTGTAACAGTTTGATATTGTTTATGAATTCCAAAAATAGATTCAGATTATGTTTGTAAACTGGTCTCTCTGGGCATATTAGATTATATTGGATTCAGAGGTTTCACTTTTACTTGATTAAATAATGATTAAGGCTTTGACTGGGCCAAGTGTGGCAATTTGATATAGTTATGAATTCCAAAAATAGATATGGATTATGCTTGTAAACTGGTCTATTCCTCTGGGTGTGATTAAGTTATGATTAGGGCTTCGATAGGCCACTTCAGTAGGGTGTTAAGCCCCACCTCTTGATGGGGGGATCTTGAAGATAAAAGACATGAAAAAGGACAGAGTTGGAGTTCTGATGCTGAGTTTTAATGCTGGAGCCTGGGGAAGCAAGCACACAGAGGAGCTTGGTCGTGAGGAAGGAGAGAAGGCTCCAGGAAAAGAGACAAGCCATTTGCCTCATAGTCTACAGCTGGCCTTGTGGAGTGATGCAAGCCTGAGCCCAGAGAGAGGCAAGCCCCAGGAAGAGAGGAACCCAGGAAGCCTGAACCCTGGCAGACCGTCGGCAGCCATCTTGCTCCCACACGTGGCAACAAACTTTGGTGAAGGAAGTAACTTATGCTTTGTGGCCTGGTAGCTGTAAGCTTGTACCCCAAATAAAGACCCTTTTGTAAGTGCCAACAGATTTCTGGTATTTTGCATCAGCACCCATTCAGCTAATATACCCAGGAAGTTAAACATAGAATTACCATATGTCCCAGCCACCCCCCTCCTAGATATATGTCCAAAAGGGTGGGAAGCAGGGACTCGGACAGATACTTGGACGGCGATGTTCCTGGAGGAATTATTCACAATAGCCCAAAGGTGGAAGCCACCCAAGTGTCCATCAACTGAATGGAGAAACAAGATGCAGTCTACCCATACAATGGAATATTATTCAGCCGTAAAAAGGAAGGAAGCCCTGCTACATGCAACAACATGGATGAACCCTGAAGACATGATGCTGAGTGAAACAGGCCAGACACAAAAGGACAAATAATGCATAGTTCCATTTATAGGAAAGATCTAGAACAAGCAAAGTCACAGAGATAGAAAGCAGACTGGAGGTTACCAGGGGCTTGACTGCAGAAGGGGGCGGATGGGGAGTTACTGCTTAACAGGTACAGAATTTCTATTTGGGTGATAAAGAAGTTTTTGAAATAGATAGCGGTGATGGTAGCACATTATGAAGGTATTTAATGCTACTGAATTAAATACTGAAAATACTGAAAAAATGATTAAAATGGCAAATTTTATGGTCACCATAAAATATGTCTCCATATGTCACTATAATAAAAAAAGAGAGGAGGAGGAGAAGAATGGATACTTCTGGCTCGCCCGCCACGTGGCAGGCCCTGGGCTCGGCTCTCGGAGACACGCTATCACGTATGACAATTGTCCCCAGTGACCCTCCTGAGGTCCCCAGGCAGGTCAGGAGAGGGCCTGCATGAGCCACCCCCAGGCTGGAGGTTTTGGCTGCCTCCCTGCACAGCAGGGAGTAAGAGTAAGAGCAAGTGGGCGGGGGATTCTGGAACTCAAGACCTGCCTCCGGTCCTCCACCCAAGCCCCTGGGCAGCTGCCAGGCCTGTGAGCATGCTCGCTCCGTGGCACAGAACGAGAATGCCTAGGAGACGCTCAATCCTGCACAGGAAGGTCACGACTAAGGGTCTTTCACAAACGAAGCTGGACAGAGAGAGATAAAGGCTGGCCCCACCTGCGGGCAAGCCCATGAGCGAAACCTGTCAGCCTTCAGGGGTGGAAAGAGTCGGAACACGGTCTGATCAACTGATTTAGTGGTAAAGATGGCTGCAAAGCTTTGCTCGTCCTCCCATTGAGAAGCGGAGTCCAGTTCCCCTCCCCTTGAACCTGCGTTGGGCCTTGTGACTTGCTTGACTGCTAGAATGTGGTAAAAGTGACATTCTGGACACCAAGGTGGAGTCATAAGAAGCCTGACAGCCTCCACTGCATGTTCCAGAACATTCTCTCTCTGGGACCGGAGCCACCAGGCAAGAAGTCCAACTGCCCTGAGACCACCAAGCTGCGGAGGCCCCATGTGGGCCCTCGGGTCCCTGCAGGCGCATCTGTTAAATGGCAATAATCTGATGGTGGTGAGGCCCCAATACAATGGCGCTTGTACTGTCCTCAGCCCAGCCAGGGCAAGCAGGTCAACCCTTGGGATAAAAATCGGGTGGGTGACCTTGGACATCCCTTTAAGGTGGACTAGTTTTACATATACTGAAGTTTGAGAACCACTGAGCTGGATGAAAGGAGGCAGACACTGGTGTGGCATGTAAGGGGAAGGGGTGGAACTTTCCAGATGTCCTACATTTTGGGGGTGAGTCCTTCATTCGTTTTTGTTTTTTTTTTAAGATTGAATTCCATCGATTTTTTTTTTATCTGTTTTTTTTTTTTTTTTTTGGAGGTACCAGGGATTGAACCCAGGACCTCGTACTTGGGAAGAAGGTGTTCAACCACTGAGCTACATCCGCTCCTTTCCATTTCAGGTAATAACATTAAGTCTCCACAATTTTAAGATGTGCAAAGAGGATTGTAACTGCAAGGGTTAAAAGGGATGGTGATAACACATCTTTTGAAAGGTTCAGAATCAAAATCAGCTAATTTAAATGTGCAAAAAGATGAATGGACAGATAGATATTTGATAGGATCAGATTCGAAATCGCCTGACCTTTCTGCAACATCATATTGCTTCTTGATTTAGAAAGAGAGAACCACAGAGATAAAAGTTCACATGTGTGAGGGGGTACTTGGTCATTTACCTAATAGGGATTTAATCTTCCTATAAGGCAGGTGGTTCTTTATATCCCCAATTTTATAAGTGAGGAAACTGAGGCACGGAGAGGCTAAGGACCTGGCCAGAGAAGACCTGGGCTGGGATTCAAACCTGGCGGCCAGGCTCCTGGGTCTGTGTTCTCACCTCTGCCTGCCCATGGGTGACACATATCACTGGCCGGGAGTCAAGGAGAACCCCCCGGAGGGAGAGGAGGGCCTCCCAGTTGGGCTGCTCTTGCAGAAGACGGGTAAATGCAAGGAGGCAGGCTAGCCTGGTTACGGAGGCAGAGGCAGGCTAGCCTGGGTGGGGGAGGCGGAGGCAGGGTCCAGGGACGCCAGCCGGCTCCACTCACTCACAGTTCCAAGAAACCCTCCCAGCAACAAAGACTGACATGGCATTCTCCCATCTGGAGCCTTTCCTTTCTGGTGAAGCCGTTCTCTCTCCTTCCAGATGGACGGGTGATTGTTGTGGGATTAAAGACAGGATGGCACCAAGTGCGTTTTATCAAAACCCAAGCCGTCCTCCCCACTTCCAAGCAGCACCCCCCAGGCCAAGCTCTCAGCATCTCCCCCATGCAGCACCAAGGGGTTTCCCACTCACTGGTCTCCAGGGGCCAGAGGCTCATCCATACCTAAATTGAATCACGTCCCTCCATGGACCCCCACCCATCACCCTCCGATCAAAATCAAAGCCCCTACCAGGATGGCTCTGCACCCTCTGCCCAACCCCCACCCCTCCTCTCACCCCTCTCCCCGCTCTCCACACTGACGTCCTCAGTGCTGGGCACACTCCCTCCTCAGGTCAGCCCCTTTCGAGAACCACCCGCCACTGTCCCCCTATTAGAGATGAGGAAACTGAGACCCAGAGAGGTCCATTTACCATGCCAAGGAGAAGGAAGTAGAGGAACCAAGTGTCAAGGCCAGGAACGCTACCTGGAATCCTGATCACTGGGTTTCCCACATGGGTAGCCCCAGCCATTCACCTTCAACTTCGGGATGTGCACGGACCCCTGCAGCCCAGCATGAGTCTCAGTCCACACAAGTTCACGGGGGAGATCCTAGAGGCTGCCAGCCAGTACACGTGCTGAATATCTTTCCTTGAGCTGCCGAGACCGTCCAGGAAAACAGTGGGATTTTGCCAAGCACCTCATTCCTGCCATGTTAAACCCTTCACCGGAAAGTTGCAAATAACTTGCCAGGAGAAGGTCCCCCAGACCTGTCCAATTCAAGAACAAGCTCTGCATCTCCCCATCTTTGGAACCTCAGGTAAACTCCATTCCTTGGGATTCGAATGAACACGGTCTGGCCCAGGTACCTTGGATCTTCACAAGGCTTGGAAGTCTTTAGGCAAGGATGTACACAGACAAACATGGCAGTCAGACCCCTAGGGGTGCTTCCAGCAAGGAACCACAGGGCATAGAGAGCCAGACGACAGGGTACAAGTTCCAATCGTGCAATATGACCCAATCCCCAAGTGTGTCTTGAATGAATGAACATAAAAATGCCCGGGTTATTTCTCTCCAGTGGCTTTCTAGGAAGTTAAGGAAGGCTCACCTATTTGGAACGGGGAAAATGGACCAATGAATTCAAAGAGCACCCGGCTTTGGCAGAGAAAGCTCCTTCCTGTAAATGCTCACATCTAATGCAGCCTCCCCATGAGGCTGGGGCCATCACTGCCATTTGTCCAGAAAGGGACTCGGGCTCCAGGCGGTAAAATGACTTCTCCAAGGCAGCCTAGGTAGCGAATGAAAGGGCACATCCGAAGGCCCAAAGGCAGGGGTTCTTAACCTTTTTTGTTCCCCAGACCCTTTTGCCAGTCAGGTGAAAACCACGGACCCCTTACTAAGTCCACAACATACTGTGCATTATTTAATAAATATGTCACACCCGCACCAACACGTCCCCACAATAATAATGTATTTTTGACTTCCAATTCAAGCTCGCAGACCCCTGGCTAAGAAACCCTGCTCAAAAGGAAAAGCCGCTATTTCTAGAGGTGAGGATGCTGGAGTTAATTCTGGTTCCCTCTGGACCACAGTACGGTTGGAAATGGCTCCAGATGTTTCTCAAAACACAGCAAATAGGTTTTAAGCAGGACAGTGTAGGCATGAACTGCTAGGTCTCTAGGGGAAGACAGACCTGCATGCGAACCGTGCCTCTGCCACTGAGTGACCTTAGGCGAATTACTTAACCTCTCTGAGCTTGAGCTTTCACATCTGCAAAACAGGATGATAATGGCTCACACCTGTCACGGGGCTACAGCTTTAAAAGGGATACTGAGTAGAATGTGCTCAGCACACAGCACCTGGAACCGTCGTTTTATTATAATTAAAGCATGCCACATTTAGGTGCAGAATGACAGGCTTTCAGTCCTGCTCCTTGGTGAATCCTGCCTCTCCTCCAGGAGGGAAAGCTGAGCATTTCAAAATCTGGGCTCGGACAAAGCACAGCTTGGGAGAGACCAAGGAGCCAGTCTTGCTCACAATCCCCAAAGAATGTAATCTGGGTTCGAAGCAAGCGGCTGGCCTGTGTGAACGTCCCCTGGCCCAACTCGGCCACTGGTCAGCCCTGGCCAACCGCCCACTGGCACCTCCCACACCCCTGACACAGCCGCAGCCACCACAGCGGGTCTCGACTCTATTTCACACGACAGCGCTGCTGCTCACCCCGGCGAGAAGAAGCAGCGTTTTGTGATTTATTTTCCAGGTTGTAAAATAACAATTGGCTTAGCCTGTCGCCTCTGCACTTCCACATATGATATTTCACCTGCCTTGGTGTCATCCTCCTCCTCCTCCTCTTGTTCTTCAAGCCCCAAAGTCACCTCCTCCAGGAAGCCTTTGTCAATGCCCCCCCCCCGGGGGACTTGCTTCCTCCACTGGGACCGCACACAACCTGCAGCATTTCCTATTCTGACCCAACCCCACAGCTCTGCTTACACGTCCATGTCCCGCGATGGCACGTTTGCAAGGAGAGGGAGTGGGGATGCCGAATGAACCCTGAATAGCCCAGGGACTGTTCGTGGACAAAGGAGGTGGCAATCGTGTGCGAAGTGCTGGGCCTGGTTCCTGGGGCCCAGGAGGCACTCGATCAGTGTTCGCTCACCGTCGAACGGGTTTCAAACACCCTGGAGGATGGACGGGCATGAACAAAGTGGATATCGCCAGGCATTCGTTGTAGAACTGGACCACTCTTCTGTATGTTTGGAAATGTTCATCATAAAATGCTGGGGGCAGGAATCGTCCTCAAAAGCATTCTCAATACCCTAGCTGTTTCACCCACCGGAGCTAGGATTTGCTAAGTTCTAGAACGCCGGGCACTGTCTGCAACCCCTATTCCTCCCCTACAGAAGCGGCCATACCAGCCTCTCAGAGAGGCAAGGGTAATGCGTGGCCTCACTCGGAAACTCCGTGCTGCTCCATGCTGCTCGGAAGTGCCTGAGGCAGGACCGGGATCCTACAGGAGACTCACTGCCAGGCCAGGGAGTGACTGCTCAGCTTTGGGGGGGTCACAGTGAAGCCTGGAGGGTCCCCAGAGCAAGGCTGAGGCAGCCAGGGCAGGGGAAGACATTTGGAAGACTCAAGGCAGCAGCTCTTTACCGATCAGAAAAGAAGTTTCTAAATATTTTTTTATAATTTAGAAATCAAACATGAATAAAAAACGTTTTTAAATTGTAAATAACCCCAGTGTGGCTCATCCTCCTGAAATACCAGCCCTGCAGAGAGGGAGGATTCCAACTCCAAAAGGCTGGGGGTCTCCAAATTTCAATTAATGTTGACAGGTTAAGCCTACTTAGTAGCTGAGGAAATTCCGGCTGCAGGTCAGCACTGGGCAGGGGGAGTGGGGCGTGGCAAATTCGAGAATTTCCAGGCCCCAAGGGTTGCCCCGGCTCCCCTCTCAGCCTGCTCGCTAGCTTCTGCTTTTGTTTCAATTAGGTCAAGTCACTTTTGCGTATCTCGGTTCTTGCAGGGTCCCTGGCTTGCTGTTGTTTGTTTCTTCTGCCATTCCGTGGCAATTATGTGGACGGTATTTACCCTGAGGAGCTGAGAATGGGGCATTTACCAAGGAAGGCCAGGCACAGCTCTTTCTTAAAAAATAAAAAATAAGACACCAAAAGACCCGATCAGCAGTCAAAACACTGTCACAGAAAAACCAGCCACCCAGCTAACAAAAAACGCCGATGCCCCCAAACCCCTAACCGCACACTCCCTTGACTTCTCAGTGGGACCGTGGGTGCACACCTCCCCTTTACCCCTCTGTCATCAAAGGATCTCTGCAGGTTCCCCAAAGCCCGAACCTGGAAAGAGGAGGTGAGAACTCACGCAGCCAAGGAAACAGGTCTCAACTTTATTTCACACAACAGCACCGCTTGCCGCTTTTTTCCCTCCACACGGGCTAGCTAAAGAAGCATTTTGTGATTTATTTTCCAGGTTGTAAAATAATAATTTGCTTAGCTTGTCAGATGGCTGGGAGAGAGCTTCAGAGAAACACTCCCTTCCTCTCTCCGCGAACTTCACCATCTGCTGGAAAAATAATTGCTCGCCTGGTTTCCTCGGAGTTAAATACATTTTGTCCAACCAAGACAAGTTTCCAAAAGCATGTTTGCAGCCCGTTCCTGACTTAGGGACATCTTCTCCAGCACTGGATACAAGTCTTTATCTCGGCTGGGAGAACAAGAACATTATTTAATTACAACCTGAATACGCTATCTCCCTCCTCGGGGCCCACTCCACCAAGCTCAGAGACTGAGAGAAAAGACCTCCTCGCCTCTCTCCACTCAGAGCCAGCCCCTAACTGTTCACTAAGAGAAAGAAAAGGAGGCATGGAGCTGAAGGGCTGCCACCTCTTCAGTCCCTAACCCATGCGTTTCTTTAAGGCTAAGACACTCATTAGAAACTCCTCACCAGGACCCTCCCAAATATAGCTTCCTGCGTCATCACCCTGCTGCCAGTGAAGACGGTCCCATTTCTTCTGGGCACCCCCCTCTTTCCCAGCCGTCTATTCAGCTTCTTTCCAAACGGATGCACCATCGTCACTGCTCCTGTCACCACCAGCCGGGAAGAACGCCCGCTTGGTAAGTCACCACAGACCCGACACCCCGGGAAACCTCCCCCAGGGTGAGTCACCGATTCAGAGCTTCTGAAAAACGTCCTCTCCTGAGGGATGGGACACAAGCTGAGAGCTGGAAGGGACCAGAGGGCGAGGGAGGCCACCCCACCCGGCCCTTTGCCGGCTTCTTTAGGCCAATGACTCCACTTCCGCCTGGAAAACTTTGGAGGATCAAAGGCTGGAAGCGGCTCGATCTTTGCCCCCTCCTCACTGCCCCATCACGTGACGCTGAGAGCTCTGCTCGGTGACAGGGCCCCATGCAGAAGGGCAGAAGCACACGTGCTGGAATTTCTCCAGCGTTGGAGGGTGGGAATCCCACAAGATCTCAGAAGATGGGCTGATGCCTGGAAAGCATAAGGGGTAGCTGAGGGAGAGAGGGGATAGGTAAGAACAGGGGCCCTGAGTCTGGCTCCACCACTTACCAAATGGGGCAGCCAGGTCAAGTCACGTGACCTCTCTGAGCCTCAGTTTCCACGTCCGTAAAATGGGAGCAGCATTTGCACCCGCCCCATTGGGACAATGCGACAATTAAACGAGCTGACAAATGCAAAGCCTTTGGAGCAGGGCTCCCTCATTCCCCTAGGTTTTGATTCTGTATGTTCATCAACACCAGCCGTGCCTGCTGAAGTTCAAGCTTATTTTCTAAAGGAAAACACAGCAGCTTCCATCGATTCCCCCTGGTTTCATCCATTCAACAAATATCCACTGAACACCTATTACGTGCCTAAAGCTCTGGTAAAAGAAAACAATTCCCAGCTTCTCGGCGACAGGGGAGGGGGCAGTTCTAGAAACATCATTAGAAAGTAGCTGACTGCAAACTTTTTTCCAGAGGTCAGAAAATTAAAGGAACCAATAACCAAAAGTCATAAAAGGCCTCCAATGTCTTTCCCATTCTCCCAGAAGCCGAGAGAGAATTCAGGATGATATTTTTCAGCAATGGTTGAGGCGGGAGAGGCGACTTCCTGAAAGGTTTTAAAGGGTTCTGTCCTGAAAAGTTTCCACAATGCCCATTAAGTCTCCCAAAGCCTGCTTTTTCTGGGAAAGTTCTGCGTTCCCAGTGTGGCTGGAGTGGGACCAAACTAACTGTTATCCCAGGGCAGGCCTGTCCAAGATCTCTCAATCGTATCTAACTATCCCCCAAAGTACCACACCGCACCCTCTGGACATGAGGGGACATCCTATCCAGATGGTGGCAGCGGGCAGGGGGTTCCCTGATGTGGGCTGCAGCAGCTGGAGGGCCTGGCACACTCCCAAGACCCTCCTTGACAAAGGCCACTGTCTGCAGCCACAGGGGCCCAGGGGTGGGCACAAGGGGAGAACCCGAGCCAAGTAGCACCAAAAGCAGTAAGCGTGGATGCTATGGTCTGCACTGCCCTGGCAGCCTCATCAAGCTCACGTACACGCAACCCCGCCTCAAATCCTGGCAGCCGAACCTAAGGCCGACACGACTCCCGGCACCACCGGCTCCCACAGGAGACAATATTCCCCACGCCACGCCCCCTGCCCCTGGCCATGAGCGGGTACAGCCGGGTTGTCGGGAGGTTCACATGCCCCTCCTGCCTGTACTCTGTGGGCCCAAAGGAAATTAGAAACCGATGGAGAAGGGAAGGGATCTGACGTGCATTAAGCACCTACTGTGAACCGGTTTCCTCCATACCCACCATCGTCCTTCAATCCTCTGAAAAACAATGGGAGGCAGCTAATATCATCCCCAATTTGAGTGCACTTGGGGACAAAACCGAGGCTGAGGGAGGCAGGCAGCACTAGCCCACGGTGGCCGGGCAGGAACGTGTCTAGCCGGCAAGCAGAGCCAACTCGTCTGCCCGTGGTCTGTTCTCTCTGCAGTGTATATCCTCTTCCTCTCTTCCCTGGGTGCCTCCAAGCAGATCACTGATGGCTCTGCATGCATCAGGCACTTAATAAAAGTTAGCTGCTCTCAAGGTGGCGGGTCATCCCACGTTGGTTCCCTGCAGCCTGGGTTCTGGGAGCTTGTGGGAAATGCAGGGCGCTCCAGTCCCCACCCCTACCAGTCAAAACAGAATCTGCATTTTAGCAAGACCCCTGGGCACCTGGGGTGCAGCTACCTGGAAACTGCACCGAGTACTGGTCGCCACCATCTTGCTTTTCTTAAAGGAGATGCTATCACAGGCTTTGGCTGTGTCCAGGCAGACAAAAAGCCGGAGGACCTCTGAAACCGAGTCCCAGCACCCGCATTTCCAGCCACACCTGACCCCAAAGGCCACCATCACCTGGATGCAATCCTGTGGATTTCCCTCGGCAGGCAGGATGCGCTGCCTCGAAGAATCCTCCCCTCCCCACATGCCGGGGAAGTTTGCCGCGTGGTCACCAGGGGTGACTTTGAAGGGAAAAAAAGGAATCCATCCCTGGGGAAGGTGTTGAGCATCTGCCCACCAACGTGTGTCACTGTTTCCTATGAAAAGCGTCCCTGCCATGGTGTTGCCTGCGCAAAGACTTCACCTGGGCAGCCCCTGGCTTTTCTTTTGGTCCCCCCTTGGAGAGGACCCCGGTGGCCAGTGCGGTGGTCACCCACAACCGCCATGGAAGGGACCGAGTGCTAAAGGGGATCTCGGAGACCGCAGAGAGCCAGGGGCAGGGGGAGCAGAGGTATCCCACCAGTGGGGTCTCTGCTTTCACTCTCCCCATGCCTCATTCCACCGCCCTCCCCAGTGTGACGGAAAGGGGGAGCTTGCCACCCTGGCCTGCCACACACAGAGCCACCAAGTTCACACATATCCTCACCCCATCCTTACAGCTCTCCTCCTTCCAAGACCTCATCCAGCACCCAGCCCAGAAGCAGCTGCTAGAGGCCAGAGAGCTGCAGGGTGGGCGGCAGGGGGACCCCCTGTGCCATGGCCACAGCCTGCTGCAGCCCCCCCACGGGGAAGGGGGAACCCCTAGGTTCCACAGACTGTACCCGCACTCCTGGGAACCAGAAGCCCCCCAGCCCAGGATCTAGGAGTCAGGGTAACTACTCTCCCCCTCCCACTCATTTCTGCCCTCAGGAAGCCTGCCCTGAAGCTGACCCCCACAACTCCCCACCCACCAACACACACACTGCTTTTCTCCACCTGCTCCAGTCCCGACCACAGGGGCCTGGTGGTCCTAGAGACAGAGGGGTAGGAAAAGGGCACAAAATACACAGAAATCCCACCTCAGTGTCACTGGAACCCCGGAGTCCCCTTGCCTCACCCCAGATGGAACCGGGTCTTCAGCGGGGAGGGGCCCACGCCCGGCTTGGGCACCTACGGAAGGCCAATGGGCAGCCCTCCTGCAGGCTGCGAGCTCGACGGGGACGCCGGGGTCTAGGGCGTCTGGGCAGTCCCTCCCCACACCCGTCCCCCGGCTTAATCCCCGGTTCGAAATAGACCCGGTAATCCCTGGGTGAGGCAGACGGGGTAACAGCTCCGAGCCAGGGAAGGGAAAGACCGAGGCGTCCGGGGGAGGAGGGCGCCAAGCGCCCCAGGCTGGACGCAGCGCAGGGTCCGTCCCGGCAGGACCGCGACCGGCAGATGACCCAGGCCCGCTCGAGGGCGGGATCTGGGCCCGCCGCGCCCCCTCTTCACCCGGGTCTCCGGCTTTGAGGTCCGGCCCGGTTGCCCAGAGCCACTAGGTCCGCGCCCCGGATAGCCTCGCGCGGCGAGGCCGGACCCCGCAGCGGAGCTTCCCGGGTCCTCCGGAGCCCAAGTCGCGCGCCGTCTGCGGAGAGCCGGGCGGGTGCGAGCGCTGGAGCTCCTTTCCCGGGGAGCCCAGTCGCCGCCCGAGGTCGAGCCCCAGCTCGGGGCTACGTCCCTGCCGGGGGAAGGGGAGGGTTCCCGCGTGCGCGCGGGGGTCCTCCACACCCGCGGGGCGCTCCTCGGCCAGGCGCCCTCCCCACTTCCGTCTGCCTCCCCGCCGAGACCCGAGAGGAGCTCGGGGCCCCCCGAGAAGTTCCCGCGTCTCGGATCCGCCCGCCGCCCCCGGCCCCCGCTTACTTGTCACGGCGGCTGCCGAGCTCCGGGATGGCGCCGAGCGTCTGCGAGCCGAGGCCGGGCCCCGGGGCCGGGCCGGAGCCAGGGTCCGGGCGGCGGGCGCACGCGGCCAGGTGTCGCCGGTGCCGCTCCAGCAGGCCGGCGTTCTCACGGCTCAGCCGCGCCACTTGGCGCTCCAGCTCCTCGATGCGCCGCCGCCGGCGCGCCAGCAGCTCCTGCTGCGCCGCGACGATCCGGGTCAGCTCCTGCAGGTACTCGGCCGCCTTGCTGGGGGGCTCGGCGGCGCTGGCCATGGTCCCCGCCCGGCGGCCGGGCCGCGCTTCAGGCGAGCGGGCGGCGGGGCGGCGGCGGCGGGGCCGCCATGGCTGCGCG